>ML286181.1:0-44659 GCA_005239495.1 Nicotiana undulata
GCTAAAAAAAAGCGCAAGAGTGTATTACAATTTGGATATTGCAAATTAGATCATAATAATAATAATAATAATAATAATAATAATAATAATAAAGGAATAATGAGAATTTAATTACCAAAACTTTACACATTGTTTGGATAAGCAATTATATGAATCATATTATAAATATTCATTATTTTCCCTATATTTTATTCTGTAACAGTAGTTTAACTCTTTAATGGGATCAGATATATACTAAGTCGCTATGACATGGCATTTTAGGTGTCGCATTCGCGTTGACACGAGATACAATTTGATTTGCGAAATCAGAATCAAAACTAGGTTAAATTTGAAGAAAATAACATATCTTATTTAGGAAATCAATCTTTTACTTATCTACAACTTAAGAAATAAAAAAAATCACACTATACAAGCTATATGTAAGTATTCCACAAAATGTTTCATAATTTAGAGATATTTTTTAATTATTTTTAGCAGGATCCCCGCCCCCGTACTAGGAGCAGTATCCCCGAGTTTTAGAATTTACATCTCGAAGAATCCGACCTCTAGATTCGCACCCGTATCCGTCTCCTGCACCTATGTTCGAGCAATTAGGATATATATAGTCTATACAGATAATTAACCTATATATCCAAGAAAAAAATAATCATAGCTTAATATCAAATAAGAAAAACTTTATTCAATAAGAAGATTTCCTAAGGCCTAGATTAAATTTCCTCCGGATGTTTAATTGATAGATATTGTAAAAAACCTTTTTTTCCCCTTTTCTTGGAAAAAGAAAGAGGAAAAAAATATTATATTTTTGCATGAAAAAAAATACGTAAAATGGAAGCTGAAGGACATTAAGATATCCAATTGGCTATGAGATTATATGCCCTCGTGAGACTTTGCCGGCAGCTACACAATGACTCCTCCATATGAGGCTGCCATATAGGGCATTATGAGGCGCAGAGGAGTGATTATATGGCCGAGGCATAAAGGCAACGCTACGGGTGCTATTGTCCTCCTTATCTGTACTATTCCTATGCAATTCGTTTTTCTTTTTATTATCAATAAAACTAGCCCTAGGCTCCTCGCCTAGTGGATTTGTTTTTTTTTAAAAAAAGGACATTAAGATATTGTACTAGTTCATTGGCATCATTTCATAAATTATAACACAAATTAAACTTGTTGGTGAAACCAATGAAACTGAAAATGGTAATTAGCAATTATTTCTTCCATTAAATTCTGTCCTATGGTGTCGTCCAAAACTATCATGGGTTTAAACAAGTACAAATAATGACATATATTGGACATGAAATTAATGACCTCTTTGCTGTGGCCAGTTTTAATTCTAGGGTCGAGTTCAATCAAAGCTTCTTCCATTCATCATATTTATACAAGGGTGATGTCGGATAGGTTGTTTGGCAAAGTTATTTTTTGGGCTAAAAGTGTTTTTTTTGGCCAAAAGTATTTTTGGCCAAAAATTAAGGTGTTTGGTCAAGCTTTTGGAAGGAAAAAAAGTGCTTTTGGGGAGAAGCAGAAGCAGTTTTGGAGAAGCAGAAAAAAGTAGCTTCTCTCCGAAATTACTTTTCTGAGAAGCACTTTTGAGAAAAATACACTTAGAAGCAGTTTTCAAAAGCTTGGTCAAACACTAATTACTGCTCAAAAGTACTTTTCAAATTAATTAGTCAAACACAAACTGCTTCTCACCAAAAGTACTTTTTTAAGAAGTACTTTTGAGAAAAATACTTATCAAAATAAGTTGATTTTATAAGCTTGGCCAAACGGGCTATGATTCAACTTGCATCCATCTTAATTAATTTTACGGAGTACTTTGTTATTGATAGTGTTAATTTTACGATAATATTATTGACATTATTCATATATTTTGACTTGTTATGACAGATGACTTGTCATGTTTCCGGCTTATTAATCATATTTTCTGAACTAATATTACCTGTTATTTTCTTTTAATTAATAGACTTGATAATGTCAATAGTTTTTAATACAATTTATGCGTAGAATTTAAATTCATTATTCACTATTAGAAATTCGTTAAAAACCGATCAAAGTTGGTCGGTTATTGCCAATTACCGATCAAAACGTGATCATTTACGTGTGTACGGTATTTTATTTTGACGGTCGGAAAGGAATACCGACTAAAGTTGGTCGGAAATTACCGACCAACATTGGTCGGTCAATTAAATTCAAAAAAAAATATTGCAAAAAAACCCGATCAAAATTAGTCCGTATTTTAATTATGTATTCAAAAGATTCACCATCTGGAAATCGAATCGGGCTCTATACTGTGGCAGGATACTATTCTACCACTAGACCATTGGTGCATTTTGTTTTAAGATTGTCTATTTATTTAATTATACTCTTTAATTGTATTTCGCACGAAAATAACCGACCACATTTGGTCAGTTTTATTAAAAAGTAAAATTACCGACCAAAGTTGGTCGGTTTTTTAAAATGACCGGCTGAATTAACCGACCAATTTTGGTCGGTTTTTTTTAATATTAATTTTATTTATTTTAACGGGAAAACCAACCAAAGTTGGTCGGTTTCTTAAAAAATTAAATTTCGCGGGACTCAAAAATAGTTTCTCGCATTTTTGCGCCAAAGAAAACTGACCAAAGTGGGTCGGTTTCGGAAAGAAAAATTAAAAAATAAAATATTTTGAAAAACCGATCAAAGTTGATCGGTTTTTGACCGACCAAAATTTCGATTTTTATCGAATTTCTAGTAGTGATTGACACCTTGTGAAGCTATTTTGTTTTGTGTAATCATATGTAATCCAGAATCCACCGGTCTAATTAAATCGAATAGCATCGAAGTACGCACATTAGAGAAGAAGCGTTTCCTATCAAAAGATTCTTAGACTACCAAAGAAGAATCTCATCCATACCATCTGTATGACTTTACTACTTATTTTTCAAGAAAATATTTGTCGTTATACAAATGCTCCCTAAGTCACTATCTAAATCATAAGTTTATCGATCATTCCACTCTATCGTTGTGAAAGGTTTAAAGAGTCTTTCAATTTCTAACACGTAGCATAAAAAAGCCATAAATTGAAGTAACAATCAAGCTTTGAATTATGGGCAAATTCAAGCCATATGGCTCAATCAACTCCACCCACATTTTGCTCTAAAACCTACAAATTGTTTTTGAATGTTTGTGCTTAAAATGATGTACAAGCTTTCGCTATGTGCTTGTTTGGTTCTATTCTTTCAAAAAGATAAAAAGGAAAAAAGTTAGTTGGATCTTTCAAGAAAACTTTATTAAAAAAAATGTTAAAAAAAGAGTAACTATCTTAATATATGTTTTCTCCAAATCATTCGTAAAGGTGTCCACATATCACCACTATTATATCGTTCTGGTGAAAAAAATTTAAAAATTTCAAGTTCGAACCTTAAGTATGAAAAATTCATAATAGAGAGTCACGAGCCTTACTCGAAGAAAAGCTGAATTAATCGAATCCAAAATGAATATCGAACACCAAATAGAAAATAACATAATTATGGTGCGACAAACAAACTATCAAGAAGTCTTTTCTTTTCTAGGATAATAAAAGAGAATTACTCTTACTCGGATTTCTCTTAGCTAATTAAGTACTTTACATTTAACTTTGATTTTGATAGGCACTTTATTGATGTTAATTAATAGACATGATCTCTATCTAAATTTTCTTTATTTCAGCTACCTTCGAAAAAATATCGTCTTGGCTAATCATTATCATGACTAGGGGTGTTCATAAAAATCCGAAAAATTGAACCAAACCGAAAACCAAACCAAACCGACCAAAAAAGTCGATACTTTTTGGTATGGTTTGGTTTTGGTTTTGAATTTTAAAAACTGATCAAATTTGGTTTGGTTTTGGTTTTAATCAAAAAATAACCGAACCAAACCGACTCTAGGTAGCTATTTCAAATTTATTATTACAACTATATATATGTATATTTTTATACAAAGTTTCAAAAATTTTATGGTGAATGTTAATCGTTTTCACTATTAGTATAATTCTTTACCTTTATATTTTAGTCCAATTGGTAGTTTTCTTTTGTTAAGTGTAAGAATCCATTTCATGTATAAAAAAATATTTTTAATTGAGTCCTTCAATTATTCATCACTATTTGTTGTTATTTGGTTCAATTATCATCAATATATTTTAGTAAATAATAGATTTCTCAAAGGGCAATTGATTTGATAATGTCACGTCGAAGATGTGGTCGCCGGAATATGTGTGTGGTAGTGTATGTCTTATATTTAAGAAAAAACCGAAAAACCGAAAAGCCGACATAAACCGAATCGAGAAAAAACCGACTTAATTGGTTTGATTTGGTTCTAATATTTGAAAAACCGACTTACTTGATTTTGTTTTTTTTAGGAAAAAAGCCGATCCAAACCGGACCATAAACACCCCTGACTAATATTTCTAGTTTGTTAAACCCCGAGCTCTATGAGGTGGAAAAATAATTTTTATTTTGACCATTACTTGGTCGAGTATTTGGCCATATAATAAGCATGATTTCACAACATATTGCATTAAAGTTTTAATATTTTTCGAAACTAGTCATAAATATTTTACTATAATATTAATTAGATACATTCCTAAATTCATGAGTAAGATATAAAGAAATAGCGGTGGCAATAGGAGTAGCTCCTAATGAACTCTGAGAACGGAGAAACTCCTATTGATGTGCACGTAAAGCTGACTCAATCATGAAAAAAGATAAGCAGATTTTATAATTTAACAAATAAATAAATAGATATATATATATATATATATATATATATAATATTAAAAAAATTATTTTTTCACCTCATAACAAACTAGAAAAATTAGTCATGATAATGATTAGCCAAGACGATATTTTTTCGCAGGTAACTGATATAAAGGAAATTTAGATAGAGATCATGTCTATTAATTAACATCAATCAAGTGCCTATCAAAACCAAAGTTAAATGTAAAGTACTTAATTAGCTAAGAGAAATCCGAGTAAGAGTAATGCTCTCATATATATATATATATATATATATATATATATATATATATATATATATATATATATATATATATATATATATATATATATATATATATATATGTCATCAAAAAGGAAAAAAAGTGAGTCACGGGCTTTCTATTAATGCATGCATAATGAGTTTGAAAAAAAAAAGGTTTGCACTTTCACACTCCTCCTATGATATGAAAAAGACGAGATGTCACATTAATCATTAGATTTAGAGGTCAGTAATAAAAACCATTAATATTTTCTTGCTAATTTCAACTTTTTTTATTAATTGTCTTGGACAGATGTGGAGAAATTGGTGGAAGATTCTCCCTAGGGAAGATAGTAACATCTAAACTTTTCTTAACTTTATAAACTATATAAATAGTGTACTTTTCTGAGGTGGGAATATCGTAATGTATTTCTGCAAAAAAAAAGACAAAAACAACGAGGAACGAAATTTTGGGCCAAGCTTTATTATTTCATTTATTAATTACAAGGAAAAAATAAGGATATTCTAACTTAGCATGAACCGTTATTACATGCCAAGTCAGAATTTAAAGTTTATGAGTTCGAATTCTAGTCCTTTTAAGTTATTGAGTTATAATTTAATAATTTGTGTTTGATTTAATAATTTTTTAAGATAAATACACGATTTGAACTAAAGCTACTGAAGTTGATCGAACTCGCAACCGAAAGGCTAACTCTACCATGTCGATTGAGGCAAGTAAGCCCGTTTGGACATAAGTAAAATTTTATTTTTTCCGAAATCTGTGTTTGGTCATAAATTTTCAAATTTTCACTTGAAGATGAATTTTGAATTTTTTTGAAAATTTGAAACAATCCAAGAAGTTTTTCAAAATTTTCACTCGCAGAACTTCAAAAACAACCCAAAATAATATTCATGTCAAAACACATTTGTAATGACCCGACCGGTCGTTCAGAGAGTTTTAGCCCCGTTTCCCCCATTTCTGCTTCATTTTGTGCGGTTCAACTCTTTTATGTTGTGTTGGGTTGGTTGGCTCGGGTTCGGAGTGATTGTGGAGAGAAATGAGATACTTAATCTCTTAAGTTGGTTAATTAGTTGGAAAAGACAACCGGAAGTTGACTTATTAGTAACTGGTCTAGGAATTTGGTTTTTATGGTTTGGATAGCTTCGTTAGGTGATTTGGGACTTAGAAGCGTGTTCGGAATGTTATTCGGAGGTCTGTGGTAGAATTAGGCTTGAATTTGCGAAATTGAATTTTTAGCAATTTCCGGTCGACAATGGAATATTAGCTACCGAGGTTGGAATGGAATTCCGGAATTTGGAATAGGTTTGTAGTGTCGTTTGTGGTGTGTGTGCAATATTCCAGGTCATTCGGACGTGGTTTGGTTGGTTTCGGCATCATTGGCGAATTTCGGAAGTTAAGAAATCCTTAGGCTTGAATTCAGGATTAATTTGGTATTTTGATGTTGTTTGGAGCGATTCGAATGTTCGACTAAGTTTGAATGATGTTATGGGAGGTATTGGCATGGTTGGTTGAGGTCCCGAGGGCCTCGGGTGTGTTTCGGATGCTCAACGGATCATTTTTTTACTTGAAATGTTGGCAGATTTTCTGGTGTTTTGTTGCAGAAAATTTGTTCTTCGCGATCGCGTAGGCTTAATTGGGGTTGCGTTGGTGTTGTTCTATGTGATCACAGAGGTTAAGTCGCGATCACGTATGTGTGTGGTGCATTGCTTCACGAACGCGTGGCTGAGGTCGCGTTCGCGTAGAGGGATTTGGAGCGGTCGTGAAGTGGAGGAATTGTTCTATGCGATCGCCTGAGGGAGGACGCGATCGCGTAAGTTTGAGAGGCAGTGATCCGCGATCGCGTGGGTGGTTCCGCGTTCGTGTAAGGTTAATATGAGGGGCAAGCCTTTTGTGCTTCGTGATCGCGAGGCAAATTCCGAGATCGCGATGAAGGAAGCGTCTGGGCAGAATGTTTAAGTTAAAAAATCGAGGGTTTGAGCTCATAATTCCAAAATTTAATAGAGAGCTAGGGAGAAGGCGATTTTGGAGGGGATCTTGAGAGCAGTGATTGGGGTAAGTGTTCTTCACTCAAATTTAGTTAAAATCCATGATTGTGTCTTGATTTTTATCATTTAATTTGGGAATTTGGGGTGAAAATTGGGGGAAAATGGAGGAGAATATGAGAGTTGATTTTGGGGATTAGAATGGCAATTTGATGTCGGATTTTGATGAATTTGATATGGTTAGACTCATGAGTGAATGAGCTTTCTAGTTTTATAATTTTTATCGGATTCCGAGACGTGGGCCCGGGGGCGGGTTTGAGCCACATTCGGTATTTTTGCCTAATTTGATAAATTTCATGCGGAATTCATTCCTTTAGCGTATGTTGATGATAATATACTAATTTTGGTTAGATTCAGAGCATTTATAGGCCGAGTCAAGAGTCAAGGGCATCGCGGGTTAGAGTTTTGTCCGGTTTGAGGTAAGTAATGATTGTAAATCTAGTCGTGAGAGTATGAAACCCCGGATTTCACAATGTTTTACTAATTCGAGGTGACGCACATGCTAGGTGACGGACATGTGGGCGTGCACCGGTGGGGATTATGACTTGGTCCGTCTCGTAGCAACTATAAAGTTGTGTATCTTATTGAAATTATATGATACTTATGTGTTTTAGAAAGAATTTCTATAGATTTGGGCATTGTGCCAAAGCTGTTTGGACCATTAAGGGCCTTTTTCTTACTATCCTCTCACTGTTTGATTTAAAAACCTATACTCAGTCATGTTATGTTTACTGATTTCATAACCCATCCTTTATCACTCCGTTTTGATGTATATAAAATGTTATTTTGGGTTGAGCACCATGTTTTACTGATAGCCTAGTGGCTTGACAGGTTCGTGACTAAGAGAGGTCGAGGGCCTGTTTTGTGAGAATATTATGGGATTGGGTTGTGCGCCGCAACATGTTGTTACTGATTCATGATTATGTAGGGGCGACAGCCTGATTGATTTATGCCACGATGTGGCTTGATATTGTTACTAATCTATGATATATGAGAGGCCGAGGGCCTGATTGATTATGCCACGAGATGGCTTGTTATAGCGCTTGGGCTGTAGGAGCCCCTCCGGAGTTTGTACACCCCAGGGAGCGCGGGTACCCTGAGTGAGTGATATGATGTTTTGCCCAAGGGGCTGTTCTTTATTCATGTATACCCGAGGGCTGTTTACGAGTGATTGTGAGGTATGCCCGAGGGGCTGTATATGAGTGATAGTGATGATTGCCCGAGGGGCTGTTTATGATTTATGTTGCTGAAGGGATGTATACGAGTGAGTTTTTTCCCAAAGGGCCGACTATGTTTTCATTATTTTTACTCACTGTTTCATCACTTTGTTTGAAAACTATTGAAAGATGTTTTAAATGGATTTTTTCACATCTTCAAATGATTTCTATCGAAAAATGGATTTTTAAAAGAGATGATTTGAATCATATGCTGATTTAAAAGCATGTTGTATTCTACTGAGATCTCGTGATATGAATTGTAAATGATTTAAATGCTCGTCAGTGCTGCTCAGTCTTTATTTACTTTTATTACTTAATGAGTTAGCGTACTGACATTACTCCCTGCACCTTGTGTGCAGATCCAGGGATTTGCTGAACGTGCTAGTGAGTGTTGTTTTCATCCGTCGCGGATCTGTTGGAGTTAGTAAGGTAGTTGCACGACGATCGCAGCCCTGCTCTTCCCCCTCCTGTATTCCTACAGATTATTATTATTAGTCACTTCCCAGTCGGTATATGTCTTAGTGTTATTGTACAGTCCTTTGTAGATGCTCATGACAAGTGTCACCCCGATATTGGACTTTCTTTCCGCACTGTTGTTTTGATTTAAAAGGAAAAGCAATAATTGAGCAGTGAGTGGCCTGCGGAATTGAGGTAAGTGTTTGGTCTAACTTTGGCTTGAGGGAATAGGACTCCCCACTTGTTTGTTATGTGAAATGCATGGGCGTGGTGTATAGGTGTGGTGACGAGTATCTATGCACCACCCAAATTATTTGTTAGACACGATCCCCTTTCCCGTTCCCCACTTATTTGACCATTGTCTTAATTGTTATATGTTCATTATTGTTTCTATGACTATTTGGCCTTGTTGATTTGTTGTTAGATATTGTTGTGACTATTTGGAAATAGTATTGGTTGTCTAAGCTCGTTTCCTTGTGATATAAACATGGTTGAAAGGCTTGGTATTGTTTTTATGAAATAAATGTATATATTTTTGATATTCCTGTTGGCTTCATGGTTGAGAGGTTATTGATGAATTTATGAGAAAAATGCAGTTTATTATTTATAATTGTTGAGACAAAAATATTGTGAAAGGCTTGGCCTGAATTGTGAAATATTGAATAAATTGATATGATATGTCTGGTGGGAGCGTGTTGCACGCTGCAACAAGGAGTAATAAGGGTGGACAGGTGGGATCGGGTTGCACGCCGCAACAGGAGTAATAAGGGTGAAATTTTAGGGAGGAGCAATAAGGGAGGACAGGTGGGAGCGGGTTGCACGCCGCAACAAGGAGCGATAAGGGAGGACATTTATATTTTACTGATTCTTAAAGAAAAAGAAAATAAAAGTTTTGAAAAGTTAAATTTTCTATTTTACTACTCTTTAAATATTCCAGTACTATTTTTATTCAAAGTCAAAGTTTGGAACTTTGAAGAGTTATTTGAGAATTGGTTATAGCTGAGCTATTTTATTTTGTTGCTGTACTTATTTATCTATTTGTTTAGATTTCTTTCTGGCTTTATTATTTGTTGTTGTTATCGACTATATTGTTGAAGCCCGACTTAGCCTCGTCACTAGTTCGCCGAGGTTAGGTTCGACACTTACTCAGTACATGGGGTCGGTTGTACTGATACTACACTTTGTGCTCTTTTGCACAGATCCAGGTACTAGTCAGCAATAGAGGATTCCAGGACGACCACCCGATTCATTTGGAGACACTAAGTACATCTGTCGGCGTTCACAGATGCCGAGAGTTTTCTCCTATTATTATTTACACTGTTTTGTTATATTCAGAACACTTACACTATTTCTTTCAACCATTATTTGTAGTATTCTTTAGTAGTTCGTGGATTGTGACACCAGACCCTGGGGTAGTCTTAGAGTTATTATTATAATTAGTTTGTGGTTCATTCTATTTAATCTGTTATTATTATTATTCTATTTTATTGTTGTCGAAAATTATTCTATTTACGCTCATTTGGAATTTGTTTATTTAGGATTAAGAAATAAATTAAGAAAATTTGTTAATCGATTTCTAACATTGGCTTGCCTAGCAAGTATGGTGTTAGGTGCCATCAAGATCACTAAGGTTGGGAAATTGGGTTGTGACAAGTTGGTATCAGAGCACTAGGTTTACTTAGGTCTCACAATCCACGAGCAAGCTTAGTAAAGTCTGAAGGATCGGTTCGGAGACGTCTGTACTTATCTCTCAGAGGCTATTGCGTTAGGAAACAACTCCATTTTTATTTATATTCTATCGTGCGATTCTTGTATCTCAAATACTGATTTGGATTCTTCTATTCTCTCGCAGATGGCGAGAACACGTGCTTCATCTTCTGCTGACCAGAATTCCGGACCTCCAGCAGCAGCAGCTCTTACTAGGGGCAGAGGCCGAGGCACGGGCAGGACTCAGCCCGTTGCTCAAGCAGCATCCACAACTGTGGAACCCCGGATTGAGATTAATGAGGGGGTTCCGGCTCAGACTGTCCCAGTGGGACCAACTCAGGTTCCCGAGGGGTTTATTGCTACCCCAGTTCTTCAAGATGCTTTGGTCCGTTCAGTGGGCCTTATGGAGAGTGTGGCCTAGGCTGGAACATTTCCTATTACAGCAGCCGTATCTCAGGATGGAGGAGGGGTCCCGACTCCTACTACCCACACTCCAATTCAGACTACTCCTCAGGTTCAGACTCCAGTGACCAATACCGTTGGGGTAATTCAGCCAGTTGCAGCAGTGCCGCCCGCTAATGGGGTAACCATGTCATCAGATGCTTTGTGGAGACTTGACAGGTTCATTAAGCTATTCCCTGTCCATTTTAGTGGTGCTACTTTAGAGGACCCTCAGGAATATCTGGATAGTTGTCATGAGGTATTGTGTAATATGGGTATTTTGGAGACCAATGGGGTCGATTTTGCGGCTTTTCAGATGACCGGTTCTGCCAATAAGTGGTAGAGAGATTATTTGTTGACTAGGCCAGTGGGATCACCTGCTAGAGGTGGAGGTCCTCCCAGAGGTGTGGTTCAGGGTGGTGGGGCTCAGCCCCGACTATATGCTTTTCCAGCTAGGCCTGAGGCAGAATCCTCTGACGCTGTTATTACAGGTATCATCTCAGTTTGGGATAGAGCTGCTTCCGTTTTGTTTGATCCGGGGTCTACTTATTCGTATGTTTCCTCCTATTTTGCCTCGTTTTTGAATGTGCACCGTGATCCCTTGAGTGTTCCCGTTTATGTGTCTATGCCGGTGGGCGATGCTATTATGGTAGATCGAGTATATCGTTCGTGCGTGGTAGTCATTAAAGGTCTTGAAACTAGTGTTGATTTTTTACTTCTAGACATGGTTGACTTTGATATTATATTGGGCATGGATTGGTTGTCGCCCTATTATGCCATTTTAGACTGTCATGCCAAGACAGTTACTTTAGCTTTACCGAGGTTGCCTCGATTAGAATGGATTGGGACTCCTAGTCGTTCTCCCAGCCGGGTAATTTCATATGCTAAGGCTCGTCGCATGGTGGAGAAAGGGTGTTTGGCTTATTTGGCTCATATTCGTGATTCTGATGCTGAGGTATATTCTATAGAGTCAGTTCCTATCGTGCGTGAGTTTCCTGAGGTATTTCCTGCAGACCTGCCGGGTATGCCGCCCGACATGGATATTGATTTTTGTATTGATGTGGCTTCGGGCACTCAGCCCATTTCCATTCCTCCATATCAGATGGCCCCACCAGAATTGAAAGAATTGAAAGAATAGTTACAAGATTTGCTAGATAAGGGTTTTATAAGACCAGTGTCTCGCCTTGGGGTGCATCGGTTTTGTTTGTAAAGAAGAAAGATGGGTCAATGAGAATGTGCATAGACTACATGCAGCTGAATAAAGTTACTATCAAGAATAAATATCTGTTGCCAAATATTGATGACCTATTTGATCAGCTTCAGAGTGCTAGAGTGTTTTCAAAAATTGATTTGAGGTCAGGCTACCATCAACTGAAGATTAGGGCGTCTGATATCCCTAAGATAGCCTTTCGTACGAGGTATGGGCACTATGAATTTTTGGTTATGTCTTTTGGGCTGACTAATGCTCAAGCGACCTTTATGGACTTAATGAATCGGGTTTTCAAGCCCCATCTGGACTCTTTTGTAATCATGTTCATTGATGACATTCTTATATACTCCCGCAGTCGGGAAGAGCATGAGAAGCATCTTCGTATATCACTCCAGACTTTGAGGGATAATCAATTGTATGCCAAGTTTTCTAAATGTGAGTTCTGGTTAGATTCAGTAGCCTTTTTGGGTCATATCGTATCAGCTTAGGGCATTCAAGTTGATCCTAAGAAGATATAGGCAGTCAAGAACTGGCCTAGACCCACCACAGCCACGGAGATTAGGAGTTTCTTGGGTTTGGCCGGTTACTACCGTCGTTTTGTGGAGGGGTTTTCATCTATAGCAGCCCCAATGACTAAGTTGACTCAGAAAGGTGCCCCATTTAAATGGTCAGATGAGTGTGAGGCGAGCTTTCAGAAGCTGAAGACAACCTTGACTTCAGCATCGGTGTTGGTGTTACCATCAGATTCGGGTTCTTTCACGGTGTATAGTGATGCCTATCGAGTTGGCCTTGGAGCAGTGTTGATGCAGGATGGCAGGGTGATTGCGTATGCGTCTCGTCAGTTGAAAGTCCATGAGAAGAATTACCCTGTTCATTATTTAGAGTTGGCGACTATTGTTCATGCTTTGAAATTTGGAGGCATTATCTTTATGGCGTGTCGTGTGAGATTTTTACTGATCATCGCAGCCTCCAGTACTTATTCAAGCAGAAAGATCTAAATTTGAGGCAGCGAAGGTGGTTAGAGTTGCTAAAAGATTATGATGTCACTATATTGTATCACCCGGGGAAGGCCAATGTGGTGGCCGATGCATTGAGTAGAAAGGCGGTGAGTATGGGCAGTCTTTCGTATATCCCAGTTAGCAAGAGACCGGTTGCTTCAGACATTCAGACTTTGGCTAATCAGTTCGTGAGGTTGGATATTTCTCACAGCAGTGTCCTAGCTTATACTGTCACTCGGTCTTCTCTAATTGATCGTATCCGAGAGCGGCAGGATGATGACCCACATTTCGCGGTCCTTAGGGACACGGTTCGACACGGTGATGCCAAGCAGGTTACAGTTGGAGATGATGTCGTTTTGAGGATGCAAGGTAGGTTGTGTGTGCCTAATGTTGATGGCCTCCGTGAATTGATCCTTGAGAAGGCTCACAGCTCCANATTCAGAGACCTGGTGGTTTGCTTCAGCAGATAGAGATTCCTGAGAGGAAGTGGGAGCGTATCACTATGGACTTCGTTGTTGGGCTCCCACGGACTCAGATGAAATTCGATGCGGTTTGGGTTATTGTGGATAGGCTGACTAAGTCAGCACACTTCACTCTAGTGGCTAGTACTTATACTTTAGAGCGGTTGGTTGAGTTGTATATTCGGGAGATTGTTCGCCTTCATAGGGTGACCGTGTCTATCATTTCTGATTGGGGGACGCAGTTTACTTCGCACTTTTGGAGGGCAGTTCAGCGTGAGTTGGGTACCCGAGTGGAGTTGAGTACAACATTTCACCCTCAGACTGACGGACAGTCCGAACGTACCATTCAGATATTAGAGGACATGCTTTGTGCTTGTGTTATTGACTTTGAGGGTTCATGGGATTAGTTCTTGCCGCTAGCGGAGTTTGCTTATAATAATAGTTATCAGTCGAGCATTCAGATGGCTCCTTATGAGGCATTACATGGTAGACGGTGCAGATCGCCAGTTGGATGGTTCGAGCGAGGAGAGGCTCGCCTGTTGGGGACAGACTTAGTTCAGGAGGCCTTAGATAAGGTCAAGGTTATTCAGGAAAGACTTCGTGCAGCTCAGTCTAGGCAAAAGAGTTATGCCGATCGTAAGGTTCGTGATGTAGCATTCATGGTTGGAGAGAGAGTATTGCTTCGTGTGTCACACATGAAGGGTGTTATGAGGTTTGGGAAGAAGGGCAAGTTGAGCCCTAGGTATATCGGGCCGTTTGAGATTCTTGATAAGGTGGGGGAGGTAGCTTACAGACTTGCATTGCCTCCAGGGTTATCCTCATTTCATCCGGTATTCCATGTGTCTATGCTCCGGAGATATCATGGTGACCCGTCCCACGTGTTAGATTTCAGCTCTGTCAAGTTGGACAAGGACTTGACTTATGAGGAGGAGCCGATAGCCATTCTAGACCGGCAGGTTCGTCATTTGAGATCTAAGAGTTTTCCTTCAGTTCGAGTGCAGTGGAGAGGCCAGCCCGTTGAGGCAGCTACTTGGGAGTCCGAGTGGGACATGCAGAGTAGATACCCACACTAGTTCGTCACTTCAGGTAATTTTCTATGTCCGTTCGAGGACGAACGTGTGTTTTAGAGGTGGAGATTGTGATGAACCAAGGGGTCATTTTATAAAATTAGACTCCGTTCCATGCTAAATATCCATAAAAAGACCAAAATAAAATACCTCGATGTGCATGCACAGTCCGGGCGTGAAACCGGAAAGCTTTTATGTGAAAATATGAGAAATAGTGATTTCTAGAATTTAAATTTGATAAAAGTTGACTTTGGTCAATATTTTGAGTAAACGGACCCGGATCCGTATTTCGACGATCCCGGGAGGTCCGCCGTAAAATATAGGACTCGGGCGTGTGCCCGGAAATGAATTCCGAGGTCCCAAAGCTTAGAAATCAATTTTTGAAAGAAATTGTTTTGCTGAAATGTTTATGAATTAAAGAAAAGAAATAATGCTAAAAATTATTGGCATCGGGCTCTTATTTTGGTTCCGGAGCCCGGTAAAGCTTTGTTATGATATTTAAAGGTTAACTGTGAAATTTGGTAGAAAACGGAGTTCGTTTGACGTGATTCGGACATCCGGTTGAGAAATTATCAACTTTAAGAGTTCTTGTTGAAGACAATGAGTTTTGAGGTTTAATTAATAGATTTACATGTTATTTTCATAATTTTATCGTACGAGCAAGTCCGTATGATATTTTTAGACTTGCGTGCATGATTGGTTTAGAGCCCCGAGGGCTCAGGTGAGTTTCGGATAGGCCACGGTATGTTTTACACTTATGAAAATTGTTGTTTTTGCTGTTACTGGTGCGTAGAGAATTAGTGTTATGCGATCGCATAGCTACTTTCGCGATAGCGTAGTGTAAACTTGCTGGGCCTGGGGAGGAGGCTTGTCCTATGCTATGCGAACGCGGCTCAGGTAACGCGAACGCGAAGGCCAATATGGCCTGACCCTTTCGTCTCTATTCCTAATCTGATACACTGGAAGTTTTTTTTTTTTATCTTTGTTGCCTTCTCTTCATACTGTTTGTATAATTATACATCCCTGTGTCTATAAAACATCCAAAAAATCAAAGTTCAGATTTGCGGTGAACCACGGAACTGAAGATTTCATATAAGAGAAATCATTTTCTTCACTTTTCCGAATAACAGAGGGTACAACCCTAATAGCAGCCATATCTGCAGAGTGCCTCCAAATCAGGTTATATCTTAGACTATATATTGAATTGGGATTCAATTAGGTGATTTTGAAGTTGGTAACTTTATGTTCTTACTTCGATCAAGAACTAAAACGTATATTGCTTTTGAAAACTTTATGTTTTTGAAAAAAGAGAGTATATCTTAATAACAAGTATTATTAGCCATTCTTGAGATTTTAATGCAAGTTTTCACTTGGAAGGTTGAGGCTTATCTTCCTTTGTCCGGTTATTATATTAGCACCTTCTAATTTACATACATATGATTCAGTGCAAGGTTCTACAAGCAATTTTCTATTTATTTTTTTAAATCTACTATCCTTTGTTCTGTTTTTTTGTCCTTTTGGAATTAGGGAATTTTGTAAAAATCGAATCTTTATCTCGAATTGAGGTTGGATTTCGAAACTAATTGTATATTCGGGCTCGAGGGTGAATGGGTAAACGTAATTTGGTCCGAACCCCGAGTTTGGACCAAGCGGGCCCGGAGTCGGGGTTTCACTTTTTATATATAGAAAACTTAGAAAAAATTATATTTTTCAATAAAGTTAGTTCCTTTAACATTAGTTAATTATATTAAGTTAATTGTGATTAGATTCGAGCCAGTTAGAGGTGAATTCAAAAGGAAAAGCAATAATTGAGCAGTGAGTGGCCTGCGTAATTGAGGCAAGTATTTGGTCTAACTTTGGCTTGAGGGAATAGGACTCCCCACTTATTTGTTATGTGAAATGCATGGGCGTGGTGTATAGGTGTGGTGACGAGTATCTATGCACCACAAAAAATGTTTGTTAGACATGATCCCTTTTCCCGTTCCCCACTTATTTGACCATTGTCTTAATTGTTATATGTTCATTATTATTTCTATGACTATTTGGCCTTGTTGATTTGTCGTTAGCTATTGTTGTGACTATTTGGAAAGAGTACTGGTTGTTTGAGCTGGTTTCCTTGTGATATAAACATGGTTGAGCGGCTTGGTAATATTTTTATGAAATAAATGTATATATTTTTTATATTCCTGTCGGCTTCATGGTTGAGAGGTTATTGATGAAGTTATGAGAAAAAAGCAGTTTATTATTTATAATTGTTGAGATAAAAATATTGTGAAAGGCTTGGCCTGAATTGTGAAATATTGAATAAATTGATATGATATGTCTGGTGGGAGCGGGTTGCACGCCGCAACAAGGAGCGATAAGGGAGGACATTTATATTTTACTGATTCTTAAAGAAAAAGAAAATAAAAGTTTTGAAAAGTTAAATTTTCTATTTTACTACTCTTTAAATATTCCAGTACTATTTTTATTCAAAGTCAAAGTTTGGAACTTTGAAGAGTTATTTGAGAATTGGTTATAGCTGAGCTATTTTATTTTGTTGCAGCACTTATTTATCTATTTGTTTAGATTTCTTTCTGGATTTATTATTTATTGTTGTTATCGACTATATTGTTGAAGCCCGACTTAGCCTCGTCACTACTTCGCCGAGGTTAGGTTCGACACTTACTCAGTACATGGGGTCGGTTGTACTGATACTACACTCTGTGCTCTTTTGCACAGATCCAGGTACTAGTCAGCAATAGAGTATTCCAGGACGACCACCCGATTCGTTTGGAGACACGAGGTACATCTGCCGGCGTTCGCAGATTCCGAGAGTCTTCTCCTATAATTATTTACACTATTTTATTATATTCAGAACATGTACACTATTTCTTTCAACCATTATTTATAGTATTCTTTAGTAGTTCGTGGATTGTGACACCAGACCCTGAGATAGTCTTAGAGTTATTATTATAATTAGTTCGTGGTTCATTCTATTTAATCAGTTGTTATTATTATTTTATTTTATTGTTGTCGAAAATTATTCTATTTACGCTCATTTGGAATTTGTTTATTCAGGATTAAGAAATAAATTAAGAAAATTTGTTAATTGATTTCTAACATTTGCTTGCCTAGCAAGTATGGTATTAGGCGCCATCACGATCACTAAGATTGGGAAATTGGGTCGTGACACTCCATCACTACCAATCACTACTAGCTACTAGCATGAACCACCATCATCAACCAAAACTACCACCAACCACCACCTCTAATTGGCATTCACCCGTTAGCCATCACCACCACAACTATCATATTTTAAAAAATTATATATTTTATTGATAGAATATTAGATTAGTTAGTATTTCGTTTTGAATTTTATGTTTATTAATTTTCAAATAAAGAAAAATTTTATACATCCAGATGTTAAAAATCAAACAATCTTAATTATTTCTATTATTATCTTAATACACATCTTAATATATTCAGATGTGTATTCATATTCAGATGTCTTAATCTTAATACACATCTTGATATTCACATGTGTGTTCAGATTCAGACGTCTTAATCTTAAAAAAACAAATGAGGTCTTAGTCTCTTAAGTTGGTTAATTAGTTGGAAAAGTCAAGCGGAAGTTGACTTATTAGTAAATGATCTCGGAATTTGATTTTTATGGTTCGGATAGCTTCGTTAGGTGATTTAGGACTTAGGATAATGTTCGAAATGTTATTCGGAGGTCCGTGGTTGAATTAGGCTTGAATTGGCGAAATTAGATTTTTTGGCAATTTCTGATCGGCAATGGAATATTAACTATCGGGGTCGAATGGAATTCTGAAAGTTTGAATAGGTTCGTAGTGTCGTTTGTGGTGTGTGTGCAAAATTTAAGGTCATTCGGACGTGGTTTGATTGGTTTCGGCATCGTTGGCGAATTTCGGAAGATTAGAAATTCTTAGGCTTGAATTCGGGGTTAATTTGGTATTTTGTTCTTGTTTGGAGCGATTCGAATGTTCGACTAAGTTTGAATGATGTTATGGGAGGTGTTGGCATGGTTGGTTGGTTCAACTATAATGTTGCGTATCTGATTGAAATTGTATGATACTTATGTGTTTTAAAAAGAATTTCGATAGATTTGGGCATTGTGCCAAAGCTGTTTGGACCCTTAACGGCCTTTTTCTTACTACCCTCTCACTGTTTTGATTTAAAAACCTATACTCATTCATGTTATGTTTAGTTATTTCATAACCCAACCTTTATCACTCCATTTTGATGTAAATAAAATGTTAATTTGGGTTGAGCACCCTGTTTTACTGATAGCCTAGTGGCTTGATAGGTTCGTGACTAAGAGAGGTTGAGATCCTGTTTTGTGAGGATATTGTGGGATTGGGTTGCGCGCCGCAGCATGTTGTTAGTGACTCACGATTATGTGACGTCGAGGGCCTGATTGATTTATGTCACGAGGTGGCTTGATGTTTTTACTAATCTATGATATATAAGAGGCTGAGGGTCTGATTGATTATGCCACGAGATGGCTTGTTATAGCGCTTGGGCTGTAGGAGCCCCTCCGGAGTCTGTACTGTCACGCCCCGAACCTGGGCCTGGACGTAACATGACACTCGATGCTGACTACATGTGACCGAGCGAACAATTTGACTGGCTGAATCAACATGTGATATCATAACATACTGAATGCGGAAGATAAACTAATACATGCTGATATACTGAAAGTCTGGATGATATAAATCAAAGTGCGGAAATACTAATACAATTCTGAAACATATATGTAGCCAAAATGGCTTAATATAAGAAGCTTGCGACTCTGTCTAGCTGTTACTCTAGTCTATGAAGCCTCTAATGAAGTATTGAAAACACTGACTGTCTGAAAATTACTAAAGACTGTAAGGTAACGATAATGCCCCGAAAGAACTAAGGGATCACCAAATAGCTGGTACGAGAATCCTAGCGCTTTGAATCGTCAACCTGTAAATCATTACCTGCATCGTGAGATGCAGGACCCGGGAAAAGGGACGTTAGTACATTTGAATTTCAGTGGTATGTAAAGCAATTGAAAGAAAGAATTATAAATGCTGAAACTGAAACTAAGCTGATAACTGAAATGATAACTGATAAATGAAATGATAACTAATAACTGATAGCTGATAACCGAACTGATAGCTGATAGCTGATAACTGAACTGATAACTGATAACTGAACTGATAACTGATAAATGAACTGAACAAAGGAAGTAAGGATATGAATACTCACTCTTCTGAATGATGAACAACCTGTTTATCTGAATATTAAACTGCGGCCTCATGCCCAATATATATGTGCACAAGCTACGGCCTCATGCCCAAGTATACGTATACATAACTACGGCCTCAGGCCCAAAAATGCATAAAGCATAAACTACGGCCTCAGGCCCAAACATACATAAAGCATAAACTACGGCCTCAAGCCCAAGTATGCATAAAGCATATAAACTACGACCTCAGGCCCAAATACAGGTGTTCAACATTCAGGAACTGAGAAGAACACTGAAATTCATGATGCATAAATACTGAACCATACTGAGTTACATAATACTTGAATACTGAATAGAGCTCGACTAAAACATGTATTCATGAACTGATTATGAAAATTGAAACTTCAACTGTTTAGGACCTTCTAAGCAAGCTATACTGAGACTCAAGGACATCAAACCCAAGTCTATATTGAATACGAACTGAGCTCACAACGTTCAGAATGAAAGTCATGAACGAGTTATTAATCTAGAGAATAGAAGTTCCACAACTATTCAAGGAACTAGGCTAAACTATGTTTCTGAGGCAATTGGTAACGTGGTAAAAGAAACGTAGTGTAGGTAGAATCAATAACATTCCCAACATAGAGAGTTAGCCTCACATACCTTAATTTCCTGCTCTTGAGCGTAATATAATGTTTGTCAAGCCTTTCAACTTTAATCTCTATCAATGCAAGTCAAAGGGATTCCATATTAGCAACAATAACTATGTTTTGGTCACTTAGGCATTTTATCAAACACTTGGTGGCACAAAGCTTCATAGCCCTTATTAATGGTGTGTCTACACCCAGTAACCCATTCTTTTGCTCCTAGATAAATTCTAGAGTCTCAAATAGTTATAATCTACATTATTCTTTATCGCCCATAAGGTAAACAACACCCTTAACCAATAATCAATAATCAACAACCCAAACCTATAGTCGTTCATGCTTTTCTATCAAACCCATCAATTCATATCTCATGAACTAGAACCTATAAACATTAATCCAATGCTAGAATCAATCAGAGGGTGAAGACATTACCTTTTTGAAGTTCAATCCCCTTGAATTCGAGTTCTAAGGTTCCTTCTCTTAACAATGATGTCCAAATCGAATATCTAATGATATGGAGGATTTACCCATATTAATAAGATATTGGAGAATTGAAATAAACTTAGAATCACCATTAGAACTTACCTTGGATGGTGGAGGGACCCTTAAGGAGTTAGGTTTTTAAGAGCTTTCCTTTCTAGAGCAAGTTTTTATATTTTGGGGATGTGGGGGACAAAGTAGCGCTTTAAAATGATCCCCCCACTAGCGCCCCGGCGCACCTGGAAGTCCCAACCGCGCTACTGACCCCGCTAAATGGTCAAAACACTGCCGCATTAGCGCGGTCGCGCTATTGGGCGCGCATATTGCGCAGTGTTCTGTAAAACGGGAATAACGTTTTGCACAAAGATCCGTTCAGGATCCATAATATATTGTTGAAAAGTTGTTTCAAAGGCCTACAACTTTTATGCTTTGAGTTTTCCTGAATTCCTTACACATATTTATAAAAACTCTGCTGGAAGACGGATCTTCTGCAAACTAAGTCGATTTTGTCGAATCTTATGCACCTCACTTACCATCTTGACTTTGAAACAACTATTTTCACCCATAATCATCCCGATATGACTTCATATGTCCAAAATATAACCTTACTATTCCTTTAACTCATTCATACCTAAGCCGAATGTACGGGGTGTTACATGTACACCACAGTGAGAGCAGGTACCCTGAGTGAGTGATATGATGTTTTGCCTGAGGGGCTGTTCTTGATTCATGTTATGCCCGAGGGGCTGTTTATGAGTGATTGTGAGGTATGCCCGAGGGGATGTATATGAGTGACAGTGATGATTGCCCAATGGGTTGTTTATGATTATGTTGCCCGAGGGGCCGTATACGAGTGAGTTTTCGCCCAAAGGGCCGACTATGCTTTCATTATTTTTACTCAATATTTCATCAATTTGTTTGAAAATTGTTGAAAGATGTTTTAATTAGATTTTTCACATCTTCAAATGATTTCTACCGAAAAATGGATTTTTAAACGAGATGATTTGATTCATATGCTGATTTAAAAGCATGTTGTATTCTACTGAGGTCTCGTGATATAAACTGTATATGTTTTAAATGCTCGTCACTGCTGCTCAGTCTTTATTTACTTTTATTACTTACTGAGTTGGCGTACTCACATTACTCCTTGCGCCTTGTGTGCAGATCTAGAGATTTGTTGAACGTGCTAGTGAGTGTTGTTTTCATCTGTCGCGGATCTGTTGGAGTTAGTAAGGTAGCTGCACGACGATTGCTTTATATTGCTTTAGAAGGATTCAAATTATGTATAATATTTTTCAACAAAGATATATTTTTAGGTTTTAATGAAATTTGGTTGGCTACAACAAAGTTATTCTATATTTCAAGTTACTACATCATACTTTCTATAAAGAATTAATTACTTAACTTGATCATAGGGTAAAATAAATCTGTATATTGTTGTGTACAAATTTCAAACTTGTTAAAATAAATGCTAAAAGAATATGAGAAAGTACCAAAGAGACTGAATCCAAATAGACAAAAAAAAATTACTTTGCAAAGTTGGAACAAAAGGTCCATAGACCTCAGACCTCTTTATAACAATATCTTTATATAATAACAATTTACGATAAAAGTGAAGCTTTTTACAGAATCAATTTTTATATTATATTATAATATATGTTCTTTATAATATCCCTATATAACAACACTTTACTATAAAAGTCAAGCTTTTTCCAGAATCAATATAATTTTCATGTTTTGTTATAATAAATATTCTCTATAATTGAATTTCTCTATAACATCCAAAAATATCCGGAATAAACGAGGTTGTTAATGAGAAGTTTGACTGTATATATAAAGATAAAGCCAGGAGTTGAAGGTTATGGGTTTTGATTTTGTACCGAACCTTATCTCGTTTTAATTATTGAGTAGCATGTAGGGAATAAGGGGGACATAGTGAACATAACCACTCTTTTGGTCGGGGGCTGCGACTCCGTATTCTTTTAATTTTTTAATTTCGCAATTAAATATTTTTATGTATTTAATAACTTTTCAAATATAAATACGTAATTTAAGCAAAAGTTATTAGATTCATCCGAATTAAACATTGAATAAACAATAAATTTGAAATTGAATGCATGTAACAAACTCTGTGGCAAGTCAAGTTTTATCCATTCAAGTTGCTGCCTCCCTTAAATGAGACATGATGATCACTTAATGGTACTATGACTAATGTTAAATTTTTGGATATACCATTTCTCTAATTGGATTGCAATATTAGGGAAAATAAAAGAAGATATTAAAACCTTAGATTTTGCAGCTATGTAGTTTGGAACAAGTACATTAAGGGAGATTGTGCCCCTTTCTCGGATCCTGCGTAAACGATCGAATACAAAATACTTTATGCGATGTTCAAGGAGTTTGGAACAAGTATACTAAATTATAAGTTTTCTTGCTTGATTAAATTGCTTAAATAATTTTTTTTGACGATATCATTAGTTTTATGATACATATTCATGATTTTAAAATCCTAAAATATTTGAATAATCCTACCACATTTTAAAATCCTACCATATTTGAATATTCTTGAAGTATTTGGACATATAAAATCCACCCATTTAATTTTATAATGGATCTTAAAAAATAAATGCATGAATAAAATATAACGACAAAGTGAGTTCGAGAATGTAAAATAAAATTACAATTATTTATCAAATAGTCCATGGACATAATTGAACCATTTTATTATTATTTTTGATTCTCACTTTTTTTCTTTACAAAATAATTCACTGTACCACCAAAAGATGTATCCCTTATTTAGTTCCATATGATTAAATTATCTACTAAATAAAAGAAACTACATTTATTAGAGTTAACCTAAATATTCGTCCACCAACTATTTACAGATATATAATATATAAAATTTATATAATTATTGTATTTTTCTATGTATACCGACTATAATAAGTAAACAGTAAATTCTATAAAGATTTCTTTTTTAAGAAATCCATCAGCTAACAACAGTCTTCAATATAAGAACTGTAACCTAATAAGATTCCCTCTTTTAAAAAAATAAATAAAAAAAGCTGCAGAATGTTTGTTGTGTTGTCTAACATTCTCACAACATTACAAATGATAAAAAGAAAAATAGAATTTATTATTCCGCAGTCGAGCATTCTCGTTCAATGAACTGAAATAATAAATTCCTGATAAGATATTTTATTATTAACCTAGTGATTAAAATTAGAACTTATTGTCTCATGGATTATAATGTAGTATATTCTTCTCATTTTTAATTTTTTAATATGAATATGTAAATATTTTGTTTATATTGCATACCAACCGGAGAAATACAAAGAGAAAATAGTCCGCCCATTATATCTATTAAAAATTAGCTACAGACAAATTCTGTAGTTAAACATCAAAATTCATTGCTATTCTTACTTAGAGACGAATTAACGATAAATTATCAGAAAATTCTATTAGCTACGATCAATTTAGTGACAGATTAGGTGTTGGATAGCTTAATGTATATGAAAGTTTGCTAGATGTTATTGTCTAAACGACAGAGATTATGAGATTCTAAAAAAATATGGACGCACCTTTTCAAATTCTTCTATATGCAATACTCTTGATATTGAAATTAAATCGATTATAACAAGTTATTGATATTTTTTGGATTACTTTAATCGGTATCAACAATAATATATCTAGTATAATTCTATAAGTGGGGTCTATTGAAGGTAGAATGTACGCTGACTTTACCCTGATGTTATTTCTGATAGAGTCTCGGCTCAGAAAAGATAAATGAAAAGGATAATAACAAGCAAATCAAATCTGACAACCAAAACGTACTTTAGTCGGTATCATTGGAAAAATTATTTTTTATTGTAGGTTAACTTAACTGATGATATAAATTTTTTATGCATTATCGGGACAAAACTTAAACTCATTGATGTACAACAATATAATATTCAGAAATATAATAGACTCATTAATTTTCCATAAATAAAATCTCTTTCAACGTGCATGTTGGTTGGAACCTTGAAAATATATCATACCCATCAATTCTACAACGAGGGGCGGAGCTAGAGTTCAGGAGCATGTTCGGCCAAACTCAATAATTTTGATTTGAATTCTGTATTTGTCTAAAAAATCTATTAAATATATAAATAATTAATTTAGAACACAATAACTTAAAACGATTAGAATCACGAATTCATAAACATGAAATCCTGGTTCTCTGACGAGTGACGACAATAGTTATTTTCTAGATTTTTTATTTTGCGGAAGTAACGAGTTGTTCCAAAAGGATCAAAACGACCAGTTATTAATGGAATTCTAGTCGAAATATAAGTATTTTCCATCAACATCAGTTATTAGAGTAGTGATAGTCAATGTCTCACAATTAATTTTCAGTTCAGTTCCTTTAAAGCATTTTAGGACCATATTTAAAACCAATTTAAATACATGCATATTGCCCATATTGTTATACTAATAATAATTTTTGCATGCCATTTTGGACCACGTTATCAGGGCCGGCTGGAGGGTAAGGCTGCTCAAGCCATTGCCTTGGGCCCCAAATTCTATGGGGTCCCAAAAATTATGTATTATATATCTCATGCGATTAATCTTAAAGAGTCCAAATTTTAAGATTTGTTTATTTAGTTAAGAATACATAGATGAGTGAGTAAAGAGCGACAAATTTCCGTATTTATATTTATTTTCCTCTTTCGTTCTAATTTTTCCTCCTTTCTTTCACCTGACTTTGAGATTTCACTTTCCAATTTCAAACTCTGTTTCTTTGGTTTAACTATTTTCTCATGTTTAATTGACCCATGGATTAGAACATAAATCTTTTGTGTCTCACTGTTATATGGTTTTTGTGAAATAGGCCTTTTAATACAATTTGGCTTTAGGCCACCAAATTCGTTGAGCCACCCTGCACCGTTATCTAACCCATTCACATATAAATATGCATCATTAATTTTCCAATGCTTATCCTCTAATTTAAGAGAAAGAAAAAGGGACCTAATAGAGGGAAGTTTGAATATTAATTCGATTGAGTTTGAACAATTTAATTGTATTTATAAGTTATAATTATTACGATTGAGACAATGCAAGGATGTCATTGAAAGCTATTTCTTCTGTCCCCGTGTTATATACGACATTTGACTGCATACGAAGTTGTCTACTCTTTTCTAAAAGAAGACATAAGAATTTGGTTGTCAGAAGCAAATCCAGAATTTATGTTAATAGATTCAGAATAAATATGATTTTATTATAATATTTTATTATAATAATTAAGGTTTTTTGGTCCTAGTACCAAATAGGCAAAAGTATGGTAGAAATGATGTCACGTAGTCATCTTTAAGTACGTAGTTTAGAATATATTCATAGTTTAGAATGTATTTAACTTTTAATCATAAAGTTCGAATATTATATTCAGAAATTAAAATTTTATATCCTGAATTTAAATTAGTAGTTCAGAATTTCAGGATATTGTGTCTTAAGGTTCTAATATTGTATGTCCTGAATTTAAATTAGCAGTTCAGAAATTTAGGACACTTGGTCTTAAATTTCAAATTAAGAGTTCAGAAGTTCAGGACACTTAATCCTGAATTTCAAATTAACAACTCAAAAATTTAGGACAATAAATCCTAGATTCCAAATAAGCAGTTAAAAAATTTAGGATACAAAAAATCAGGATACTTAGTTCTAAAGTTTGGACAAATTAACTAATATGTAAATATAATATTTTAGGCAAATCTTACCTCGAGGAAAAAAAGTCAAGTGCTATACAAGACATAGTAATAAAGTTCACAATTTTTACTAGCTTAACATCAAATTTAGGCCCATTGGCCCACAATTCTGTTGATCTGCAAAAATGGGCCAAGCGTGTAAAAGTCAGGAATAGCCTAATTTACAATTGTTACTTAAAAAATAGTCATAATTTCAAAAGTAATCGAAATTTAGCTGCTTTTTTATGTAAAGATAAAATTTAAACAAAAATATTCTTAAAAAGCCAGAAAAATTATACTGGAGTTCGTATTTTCTACATATGAGATTCCAACGTAATGCACTAGAGTTCCAACATAATATGCTGGAAGTTTACACACATGAGCTCCATAATCTAGCATATTATGCTAGAACTTTACGTGTTTATAAAAATAATGGCTATTTTTCAATGACTTTGCAAATGTTGGCTATTTTTTAATCATTAGACCGAAAACTAGATAGCCCGTGCTATTTTAATGCAAAGTTGGGTCAAGCAAGTAAAAATAGCACGGGCTAGCCAGTTTTCGGACTGGTTATTCAAAAATAGCCAGCGTTTGCTAAATCATTGGAAAATAACCACTATTTTGCTGCAACAGAGATCAGTCCAACATAATATAATGGAGTTCGGTGCACCCTGTGTATGAACTTTCAGCATATTATGCTGGAACTCCAACACGCGGAAAGTTCCAGCATAATATACTGGAGATTCGAGCACCTATGTATAAACTTCCAGCATATTATGCCGGACCGGTTTACTTTTGCTGGAGCTCCAGTATGTATATTATACTGGAATTTCCAGTATATTATGCTGGAGTATTTTGCGGATTTTGAACAATGTTTTCGTTCAGACTTATCTTTATATGAAAAGTGGCTAAATTTCGGTTACTTTTGAAACTGTGGCTTTTTTTGAATGACCACTTGTAAATCTGTGCTATTTTTTAATTTTTCCCTATAGTGGACTATTCTTTCAAGAAGAATTAACCCAATAGTCGCTCACCCAATCACTTAAACTAAAAATAGCCTGTGGAGGTGTAATATATGTACAATTCGTATATTATATGTGTATAATGATGTACAATTCATGTATAAACTATATATATGGCTAGAGAAAGTAAATACTGAATATGCACGGCTATTTGTGTAAAATCCCTTCTTTCAAAACACTGGATCAGCAATGATATATAGGCCCGGCCCAGATGATAGCCTTGAAAGAAATTTATATTTTCTAAATCTTTTCCGAAAAAAAAAAAACAAGAGTTCCAATTTTGGTGTCCAAGAAAATGGTGTACTATTTATGAATTTATACCTGCTATGCTCAACTTGTTGGGTAGTTAAGTTTCTAATGGTACTAGGTACTTTCTTGTTTTGCTCTCAAAATCTCTAATTTGAAGATTCGAACAAGTATTTCTTTCTTTTTGATTTGAAAATTTGTATCATATTGCCTTAAATTGTGTTTGATTATATCATTGTGATTGCAATTTGTATCCCATTTATAGATGTGATTAGTCTCTCTAAGTTCATTTTTTTCAGACTTGAACAGTGGCGGATCCCGAGTTTTCATCAAGGGGGTCAAAATATAAATAATTAGATACATCGAAAAATCAAGGGGAGTCAATCGTACGGTGAATATACATAAAAAAAAAACATTATCTAGCAAAATAGTGCAATTTGCGAGCGAAGGGGTGTCGCGCTTGACACCCCTTGGTTCAATGTGGCTCCGCCACTGCACTTGAACAGTTGGGCAGGTTGTACTTCTGCTCCAAGTTTACAGGCAATTAATCAAATTGGGCTTAGGAAAAAGTTTGAGTTACCAGTAGGATGAGCTGTAAAATTTTGGAGTTTTTATGTATTTATTCGGAAGGGGAGCGTTGGCGTAGTTGTAAAGTTATTATCATGTGACCAGAAAGTCACGGGTTCGAGCCGTGGAAACAGCCTCTTGCAGAAATGCAGGGTAAGCTGCGTACAATAGACCTTTGTGATCCCCGGATCCCGCGCATAGCAGGAGCATAATGCACCGGGCTGCCCTATGAGCATAGTCTGAGCAGTTTCAGCGGATCATTTCTACCACTGCATAGCTGGATTTGACACTATTAAACTCCTTAGATTATAAGTTCAGATAAAACTTTTACCACGAACTTAGAGAGAGATGAAATAGAAGTCGTCGTAGTTTTAATCTTAGTTGAAAATTATTTCCACTCCTGAACCGAGGGTCTTTTGGAAACAACCTCTCTATTTTCACAAGGCAGGGGTAAGGTCTGCGTACACACTACCCTCCCCAGACCCCCTATATGGGATTATGCTACGTATGTTGTTGCTGTTGAAAATTATTTCCATATAATTACAGCAGATATTGGTTAAGATCAAGGGCTGAGCTCCCTAATGTTTTCGCAACAAAATCATAATGCAGATAGCAGACAAGCGGCATAGTCCAATGCTTATTACTTTTCTTTCTTCTTACATTGCTTGGCTTTATCAATCCTATATGCTTTTCGTTCTTTCTGTATGCTTTTTAAGGAAAATTGAAGGAAGACATTAACGCTCCTATAGTTGATCGCAGTCAGTGGTTGCTTTAGCCCACTGAAATGCATTTAGCCGCCATGGATTTAGTATTCAAACTGCTAATAGATGCTTCAATTTGGATACACAACATCTTAAATCTCAAGCATATTGGCTATTTTCAGTGACTCATTCCTGTGTGAACTGCATTTAGCAACAGTGATTTCACCCAAGCTTGTAAGTTTGGTATTTCTATGGCACAATATAAAGAACCATGCAACCAAGTGCTTTCTACATTGGCTCCTCTACATCTGAAATGGGTTCACTAAAGCTGTTTGAATCCCCTTCAACATTCACAAATTGCAGACACGAGAACGAAAAGAGCAAAAAGAACCTATTTTTTGTTAAGAACTAGTTTGGGATTGAGACATCGTTTATTGATTAATTTGATATATCCTGTTTGTTTAATAAGAAGTGTTGTCATTGCTTTTCTCTGATGAAGTATCTTCTGGATTTACTCGGTTAGTATTGTTCTTTTTGCGCGTTTTTAGCAGAGTGTGAAAGTTAAACACCATCCATGTGTTGCATCAATCCCATTTGACAATTATCAACGAGTACAATAAACATTGATCCTAGCTGGCGTAAAGAAAATAGGAAAGCTCTTCCATGTGGTTCTTATGGAGTATCTGACATCTACAACTGCCATGTCTCATAGTCTTTATTTTGGTAAGATATGACTTGCACTAATGTACCTTGAAAGAATTATATTCATGTCTATACCTTCAAGTTACTGAGATTTTGTGTCCTTTTCTTCAAGGGCAATATAATTCAATAGAAGTTCTTAAATTGTGAATAAATCTTGTCTTTTTTAGTTTATGTAAATATCAAGAAGTTCTTTATTGGATATCTTCAAGCTCATTATCTGGAACGTGTTAGAAGCTAAGTTGCTCGGACACGGGTGCGAGTGTCTGATACGGGTGTGGATCTAGAGGTCGGATTTTTCAAGATGTAAATTTTTAAGATTCAGGGATACTGATCCTGTACGGATACGGGTGTGGGGATCAACTAAAAATAATTAAAAACAATAAAAATTTCTCTAATTTATGAGAAATTTTGTGGAATACTTACATATAGCTTGTAAAGTGTGGATTTCCTTTTTATTCTCAAGTTGTAGATAAGTAAAAGATTGATTTCCTAGATAAGATATGCTCTTTTTTTTCAAATTTACCCTAGATTTAGTTTTGATTTCGGTAATCAAATTGTATCTCGCCTCGAATTTTTCTATTCGTCGTGGTCAAAGTACCCAAAATTATTTCACCCGATCCGGTATGGATCCATACCCACACACATACTAGTGTCGTGTCGACAGGGGTGCGGCACCTAAACTGCCATGTCAGAGCAACTTAGGTTAGAGGAAACTAGTTTCAGCGGGCATTTCTACTGAACTGACTGTCAGAGCACATCATTCAAATCTTTAAGTTGATGATCTGGGAAGGGTTTTGAGTTGTTTCATTCTGATCATAATAGTTTTACGGATTTCATGATTGACGAGCGAACCTGCTAGTATAAGATTTGGAGATAAAAGTATGTCTGTACAAACATCTTGAGCAACTATATATTTTCATGTTTCACATGCTAATTCATTCCAGAAGTTCTCCAATCAGCTTTAATTGAGGCAACACATGCCAAGCTCACACCCAAGGCGATCCTCACCTCATCATTGCCTGCTATATGATAAATCTTTAGATTTGTCATTTGCTTAAATTGTTTCTTTGAAATTAAAGTCTATGGGATAACCATCTGGTATAACTGCATTATGTTGTCTGCTAATTTTCAGTTCTAGAAATGAAGACTTAATATATGTTGTCTGATGCAGAGTCAGTGCAGATATTGACAATTCTGAAGAATGGATTCTGAGCTGGTACTACATACCGGCGGATGTCACTGTAAAAAAGTAAGATGGCGAGTCTATGCACCATCTAGCGTTGTGGCCTGGGATTGTAACTGCTCTGACTGTTCCATGAGACGAAACACACACTTCATAGTTCCCTCTGAGAGATTTGAACTTCTCGGAGACTCCAAGGAGTTCATTACAACGTATACATTTGGGACTCACACAGCTAAGCACACCTTCTGCAAAGTTTGTGGCATAACGTCTTTCTACATTCCACGATCAAATCCAGATGGTATAGCCGTTACATTAAGGTGTGTTGATCCTGGTACGCTAACTCATGTTGAGATCAAATGTTTTGATGGACAAAACTGGGAAGGCTCGTACGAGCAAACTGGCATTGCATCTTGCTCAAAGGCATCAGATGAATATTCAAAGTGATATCAGCTTTTGGTGTGAAAGTAGAAGCTTGCTGCCACGTGACCAGGAGGTAACGGGTTCAAGCCGTGGAAGCAGCCTAATGGTCTGGCCTTTTTCCCCAAACCCCGCGCATAGCGGGAGCTTAGTGCACCGGGCGTGAAAGTAGAAGATTAAAGTATCACCTGATGGAGCTTCCCTAGGTACAGGCTTTCTTCTTTCTGCTAATCTTTGACATTCAATTCTTGAATTGAGGCGCCTGACCTTGCAAGATATTAATTTTTGCCATTTGATTATGGTTACTCTTTTAGACACGTAAATTATTCTGACCAACAATTACCTATGTATTATTAATTAATGATGTCTTAAGGCTTTTAATAGAACTTGCACTCAAGTCTCATAATAAGTTATCCATCACTTTTATGTCTACTTCCTTTTGATTCTTTTAAATTTTATTGTTCTTAACATGGCATATTTGAGCCGAGAGTCTCGCGGAAACAGTCTCTCTACCCTTTTCGGGGTAGGGGTAAGGTTAGAGTTTTCGAGTTAATCAACAACAACAACAACAATCCAGTATAATCCTACAAGTGGGGTCTGGGAAGGGTAGAGGCTGTTTCCAATAGACCCTCGGCATCCTTTCATCCAAGAACTCCCCACCTTGCTCTTGGGGTGACTCGAACTCACAACCTCTTGGTTGAAAATAGAGGGTGCTTACCATCAGAGCAACCCGCCTTGTAGAGAGGCTGTTAATCAAATACATTAATTTTTGAGATTTCAATTAAAACTCTTATTTGGGTTTGTATAGTTTATGCCTAAATATATAATGTAGTTGGGTTAATATTATGCAAAAATTCTCATGTTCTAGTTTTTTCGCAAAGTTGAAGAAGTCAACAGAATACAACATAAACATAATTTAGTCTTAAAATTTAATGGTTACTATTGCAAGTTACGTTTCGTGTCTTGTTTATATATGATGCTTGTGACATTTTATTTGAGAGACAATGCTAAGCTCTAAATTAATATGTTTTTTATATATACAAGTGATTGTTGTACTTGACCAGAATGCTCCTGTTTAATACAGGTGGGTCGATATATATATTTTAATACAATTTTTTACAAGCAGATGACTAATGGACTTATTCAACCAATACTATTGTCATTGCAAAGGACAATCATACTAAAAAAAATTATTATCGAGTGAATTTGAAAAGTAATCTTCGAATGACTCCAATTTCTACAATTTTATAATTATATAAAGTATTCAACTTGACAATAATTCCTTTATGTCAAAAACATAATTTAGATATGAATTCGAAAAACTTCGGTTATGGTGGTAGGTGTGTTTGGTACGAAGGAATATTTTTCATGGAAAACGTATATTATTATTCTTATTTGGTTGGTGAGTGAACTTTTTCCAAAATCTTCATATTTAGTGCACTCCCCCCCCCCCCCCCCCCCCCCCCCCCCTCCTCCCCCCTCTCTGACACTCTACTTTCTTCAAATTTAATTATTCTTTTTAAAATTCATGAAAACCCAAAGAAACCAATGTGCTACTTTACTTTTTCACACAAGAACGACGTTGAAATTTGAGTTCGATAACTAAAAAGAAAATACTTTTTTTGTTGAAGAAGAAAGTATCTATTTTACAACATGAAAAGAAATTACTTATTGTGTTGAATGAAAGAAAATACTTTTTCTACATTATGAAAAGAAAATACTCAGTTTGTTGAAATAAAAGAAAATACTTTTTTTTTCATCATGGAAAAAAAGAATTCGTTTTGCTGAAATGAAAGAAAATACTTTTTCTACATCATGAAAAGAAAGTACTATATTTTGTTAAAATGAAAGAAAATATTTTTTCTACATCATGAAAAGAAAGTACTCGCTTTATTGAAATAAAAAAAAATACTTTTCTACATCATGAAAAAATATTTTTCTATTTCAGGAAAAGAAAATACTTAGTTTGTTGAAATGAAAAAAGCCTTTTCTATATCATAAAAGAAAATAATCGTTTTGTTGAACGAAGGAAAATATTTTTTCTACATTATAGAAAAAAGTACTCGTTTATTGAAATGAAAGAAAATACTTTTTTTCATCAAGAATATACTTATTTTATTGAAATAAAGAAACTAAAAGTACTTCATTTACAACATTAATATGTAGGGGTTGGGGTATGGGGGAGGGGGGAGGGTTGGGGTGGTGTGAGGTAGGGGTGGTTTGGGAGGGGGATGAATGGGGTTGGTGGAAATGGAATATAGGGTGGAGAATGTTAGAAAAGAGTTTTGAAAAATATTTTTCATCGTTTTGATAGGGAAAATATTTTCTTTCAATTGAAAGAAAATGAGTTCATGATGAAAATATTTTTTAAAATATTTAAGCCAATCAAACATGAAAAATTAAAAAATATTTTTCTTCCTACCACACACCCTTAGTCTTATAAAGTTATTGATTTGAAAGAAATTGTAGCCTCGTGCTTCTTGCAGCAACATACATATCAAAAAGTTAATGCCAAATAAAAGTAATATTTTGTAGAAACTATACATAAATTCTATTAATGTAAACCATCTTTAGATGTTTAGTAGATCATTACCATGGTGTACATCTACAAAGAAGTAGTAGTAGTTATTTATGTCTGAGATAATAGTTGCTCAAATATATAATGTATACAAATCATAATTATATACATATACCTTATGTCTAATTTAAAATTATGAGTCTTTATCTATGAATTTGACCAAAAATATATTAGTTGAATTATATAAATATACTGGATTATGAAATATAGCACGATAATGTGTCAGATGTTGGTTCTTTTGATGTTTAGTATTTCGTAAAAAAATTAAAACTCTATTGAATCAAGAAAAATAATATCTAATTTTTAAATTTATTTTTTAATAATTGAAAAAGAACTTAACAAACAAAAAGACACCAGAATAAATCATATTACAACACGTGTGTAATGAGTAACACAAAATTTGAAAGAAAAAAAAATTATTGCCAAGAAAAGATATAAAAGGACTGTACTAAAAGGAAATACTTTGTAGCATAGAAGATGGAAAAACATAACTGAAATATAATTAAGAAAATTATGAAAAAAAGTAGGGAGAAACGTTTTCCATAATAATTATGATGAGAAACGTCCACAATAAGTGATTATTTCACCTTTTTATTCTGGTCCAAAATAAGTGTCAAGGTAACAATTAATTAAGGTTAATTTACTGAATACATTTTTCTTCTTCTCTAGAAGTTCGTATTTCCTTAATGGGTGTACTAAAGGTAAAATGGTCACGTCCTCTAGCAGTGAGCACCCTTCACTTCCAACCAAGAGGTTGTGAGTTCGAGTCATCCCAAGAGCAAAGCGGGATGTTCTTGGACGGAGGGATGCTGATAGTCTATCGGAAACAGCCTCTCTATTCCAGGATAGAGGTAAGATCTGCGTACACACTACCCTTCCCAGACTCCACTAGTGAGACTATATTGGGTCGTCGTCGTCGTTGTTGTTTGAGGTAGTTCTTCAATTTTTTTTTTCGTTTCCCTAATCTTTATTTAATTAGGTATAACGCCACAAAGATTTTTTCCCATAAAATACCACTTGTATATGTATAAACCTCATGCTAAACTAATAAAATGTAGCGTGTAACACATGATTCTGATTCTAATGGAGTAAGATACACGCCATGAAACAATGGCGCTTTCGTCTAGAGTAAGGTTGGAAATTAGTTCATATAGAATTGTGATACAAATATAGTACTATTTAAATTAATGTCAGAAAAATCGTCAAACCATTGCTTAATTCAATGTTTAAGAAAAAGAGGGAGATATTTCAAACCATAAGAAAAATTAGTATTACAGGTATTGGGTGATTTCTTAAATTATCCCTAAAGTAAGTACAAATTAAACTAACAGAGAAACCTCTAATAAGTAATTACCATGTAACAGATTCAAGTTTGCACTTAAAGTCAAAATATTATTCCTGTTTATACTTAAAAACAAATAACAATTGAATTTATACGCGGTTTTAAGGATATGTAGACTAATTCAATACAAGTGATTTATGACGTTGGCTAAGCAAATTAAAGATAGTATAAACAGCCAAACCGATAGTGATATAGAGTCCACGATCGGTTAAAAGCTTAACAAGTAGCCTGCCTTCGGTTCGGAACCAAACACTGGTAAGAACTATGAACAAAAATAAGAACTTTGAATAACTTTTAGAAGCAGAGAAAGCAGATGAATATTTCCTTGATATGCGAGTCATATAGTGTTTATTGAACAATAAACTTCCCCTTTATATAGTAGGGGATTTTACCCTAAGTAAATTTCTAAGAAAGGTAAAGATCTTCCTTTTCGCTTTTCACTGATCCACTGCCGATACAGGCCAAGATTCAGGCTGCATTATCTGGTCGGGCACGAATATCATGGCCCTTTGTTAATCGTGTGCGAACATTTGGCAATACTTTCCGAGGTATCGGAGTTCAAGCCAGGTCGGGGGACATGGTCTCAATGGTCCGAGGGCAGGTGTTTTATTCTGACCTTGATGCAGGAGGCTCCTAGCTTCAAACACGATTCCTCGTAGTTATGTCTTTGCTTTGTTTGCCCCACCGAGAAATAAGGGTGCTCATTTGGCCGATTTTATCCGTATACAAGTCCTATATACTTCCATTGAAGGGTATCTAAAAGGAGTTAAGCAATTTCGCTAGCGTCAACGGGATATATATTGGTTGAAACTTGAAAAACGAGTTTTTGAAGTTGTGTTGAAAAATATTTTGTGGAAGTTGAGGTTATATTTAGACATGCATTTTATTTGAAAATAGTTGAGGTTTTGTGAGTGGAAGAAAAATTTCTACCCAAAAACTGCCCTGAACCAGGCAATTTTTGGAAACTTGAAAAGAAATTGAAATATTTTTTCGAAAACTAATCAAATTCCATGAATAAACAATATTCTTTTAACTTTTTTCTAAAAACAAATAGCCAAAATTTATGGCCTAACGGGAGGTTCATTTTAACTTCCACCATTTGATCATTAAAAAGATGGCCCGAGGTTTTCTTGCGAAAGAACATTAGGTTTATAAATACATTGTCTGTCCATATGAATAAAGTCAGGGGCAGATGCGAAGCGATATCATACGATATCGCTCGTCGAATTTTTAACTAAATATATGTATTAATTTTGTAAAAAAAAGATAAGTATATTATTTGCTTTAACAGGTTGGAAGTTTGAACCTCAACTAGTATATTTCTTTGCAAATATTTGACAGAGTTTGTATGGTTAAAAATAATGATTAAGTAGAATTGAACGTACCCAAGACCTTTTCTTACTTGAAACTCAACTAAACCTTTAGACTAAAAATATTTCTTGTTTAGAAGTATGATAATTGAAGTTATGATTTTAATATTTTTATAAACTTTTTATATCGCTTACAAAAATTCTTGTGTACGCCCTCGGTTGAGGACAACTGCATATCAATAGGTGAATTGCCAGTCTTGTACTACTTAAGTAAAGGGCAGGAGCGGTCTTTCCCTCCCATAAGTTCTTATTATAAGGGGTGTGGCAACCGATAAAACCACCTAGGCCTATTGGTCTTGTTAAGACAAGCTGCATTTCGTTCCTTTTATTAGTTTATCAGTCAAGGCCTACCACAAACTTGAATCATCACATGACTTGTTAAGAGCCAGTTTGGACATAAGAAATTTTTTCCTTTTTTCAATTTGTTTTTAGTTCTATCGGAATCAACGTTTGTTCATAAAAATTTTAATTTTCACTTGGAGATGTATTATGTAAATTTTTGAAAATGTGTAAAACTCCAAAAAGTTGCTTTTCAAAACTCAAATCACTCACGAAACTTCAAAAATAACCCAAAATTATATTCAGGTCCAAACACAACTCAAAATTTCAAATACCATTTTCACTTGTAATTTTTTTTTACCTTTTCTTAAAAAGTTTACAATTCTTATGTCCAAACGCCCACTAAATTTTTCATTGCTTTCCCCTTTTGACTAAAATAGTGAGAGGAGAACATATCACCGAGCTAGCTTTTGCCGAGAAAAAGGCGAACGAAATAACTAGAATATCCTCTTCTAGATTTGTCAATTCTTTGCTCTTTTTGATTTTTTATCAATTAGAAAAAAAAAGTAGCAATGCAATTTCAGATGGTTTGAGCTCGGAAGCAACTTGCTATATGCTGACAACTTGATATTTATATTGAATAATGAAAACATGTCATGTGCCATGCGTACTTTCCTCCGTCTCATATTATCAGTCGTGATTATAAAAAATAGTTATCTTAAATTATTTGTCATTTTAGAAATTCAAGACCAGTAACTTGCGCCATCTCTCGGCGCACGTTAGGTGACTAGCTAACATGCGCCATCACCGAAAATGGGAGGAAGAGAAAGACCGAAGAAGAACAACATCAAAGCGCCAGTCGTAGAAAGGAAATTAATGGACATCATCACATGCGAGCAAGGGAAATGAAACACTAAAGCAAAGGAGAAAATGCAAGAGGAAGATCTGGACCAAGACAGTAATAGCGACCTAAATTGGCCAGATCTGAGCAGAGATCGTGTCAAAATGGTTACGCTGGTGATTTCTTAGCATTCAATTGACACTGGTGGTGAACTCTGGGAAAGGAATTGCTAAAACACTGATTAATAGCGAGAAACCAAGCTCGAGAAAAGTGCAGACTAATGGAACAATACATGCAAGCCCACCTAAGGAACAAAAAAATACAGAGCTTGATAACCATAAGAAAATCCAGCAGGAAAAAACAAAACCAACTGTGGAGATCGGAAGATCATGAGCAAGGCTATTCCAGGAGAACAAATTGATAGCAAAAGGTATGAATCTAACCTATATACCCCAGTGATGAAAGATGGTGAGGTAGTGGTACAATTGATGGAAGAGGATATTAAAGAAGAGAACCAAAAGCGGAACCGAGTAGTTATACTCTATGTGGTGGGTAATACGCCACCAATTGGGTCTATTGAGAGATTCATAGCCACTCATTGGATTAATGTTCAGAAACCTAAGGTACTCTTCCATAATGATGGGTATTTCATTGTACTGCTAAATAACTGTGAAGAAAGAGAGGATGTGATGTTGAATGGGCAGTATACAATTAATAGTAGGCCAATTATAATTCGACCATGGTCGGAAAACTTTGATTTCAGTGAAGAAGTGCTGAAAACCATACCCTTATGGGTCAAGTTCCTAAAACTGCCTCTTAACTACTGGAGCAAGCAGGCCTTAAGTAAAATTGGAAGTGGTTTGGGAAAGCCATTGTATGCTGATGCTTGTACCACAATGGCTGAAAGAGTCTCATATGCTAGGGTTCTAATTGAAATGGATGTCACAAGAGCACTGTCAGAGAAGATTAAGCTATATGATCATAGAGGCAAGGTAATTGAACAGATTGTCCAATTCGACTGGAAGCCACAGTACTACCAAACATGCTGCCAATTAGGCCATTCATATAGGGATCAAAAGAAGTAGAAACAGACAGGAGTGATACAAATATTGAAATAAAGCAGAAGCATGAATGGAAAAAAGTCAGAACTCTTGAGCCTGATGTAGATAAAACTGATGCTCAAGGTAGATTCCTTGATCAGTTGTTGACAGCAGAAAAGGTACAACTAAACCAGCAGGAACATGAATCACAGTGGCAAATTGCTCGAGAAAAATCTGCTACAAAGAAGAATGCAGAAGTTACAAAGGAGAATGAAGTGGATATTGACGATGCTTTCAAAGCACTAGTTGATACAGCACAGAAGATAGTTCAACTATCTGAAGCCCAAGGTGTGAGGGAGAAGCAGAATAAGAAGGATAAGGAAGGAGTTCCACAAGAATATCCATGATAATATCATGATGAACATAATAACATGAAATGTTAGGGGTTTGAATAAAGTATATAAGCAAAAACAATAAAATTGTAGAACAAATAAAGTGGTACTTGTAGCTATTATAGAACATAGAGTGAAGAGAAGCAACGCAAATTCAATACTAAAGAAGACCTTTAACAACTGGAGATGGGTTGTCAACTACAGTGAAGCTCTAGGGGGCTGAATATGGGTAGCATGAGATCCAACTTAGGTGGATTATTTGATGTTCAGAACTCATGAGCAATTTACAATGGGGAAAGTAACTATGATTCAGCATAAAACCAGCTTTATTTACTGTGCAGTATATGGTAACACACAATTCAAGATAGGAAAAGCTTGTGGGAGGAATTGAAAGTTACAATATGTGGAATAAACAATCCTTGCCTCATAATGAGTGACTTCAATACTATCCTGACTAGTGCGATAGGATTAACGGCAACCATGTGCAAGAGATTTAAGAATTTCCTAATGGATGCAGGATTAGATGACCTGAAAACTGTGGGAATGCAATACACATGGTCAAACCATAGTAGGATTGATAGAATCCTTGTAAATGCAGAATGGATACAACAATGGCCTTACATGGAGGGAATCATTATGAATCCAATTTGTTTTATCAATGTCCTCAATGTGGGGTTTGACATCGCTAATCAAGCAGGCATGAGACTTTTCAAATTTCTCAACTGCTTGGCAAGCCTAAGTGAGTTTGATGCAATTGTAAAGCAAATATGGAGGAGCAGTAAAAGAGGACCTACCACGATGTCTGTGTGGAACAAGCTCAAAACACTGAAAGGGCCCCTGGAACAACGGAACAAACAAGAGTTTAGTGGAATAGGAAGCAAGATACAAGAAGCAAGGGGGAGAGTAGAAAGTATTACAAGAGCAAATGAAGATCCCAGGGCAAGATGCTGAGATAGTAGCACTTGAAAAGGCTATAAAGTTAGAATTGGAGAAATGGTTGAGGGTTGAGGAGAGTGTTCTGAAACAAAAATCTCGAATACAGTGGCTTAAACTTGGAGATTCCAACACAACATACTATCATTCTTGCATGAAAAATAGACAAGCAAGGAACAGTATTGGCAGATTAATCACTAGCATTAGACAAATCCTACAAAGTCCAACTGAAGTGGATGAAGAAATTCTAAATTTCTATAGGGGTCGGCTTGGTAGTACAACAATACAATTACCAATTGTTAATCCAGAGATCATGTAGAATGGCCATATATTAAATAGGAGGCAACAATTGCAGCTTATAAGACTAGTTACCAAGGAGGAAGTGAAACAAGCTACAATGCACCAGGGTGTGATAGATACAACTATTTCTTCTTTAAGAAAACATGGCACATATTGGGTGATGAAGTGGCTGCAGTAATTATAGAGTTCTTTGAAAGGGAAAATATGTGCCAAGCCATCAACTGCACAACAATTACCTTGATACCAAAGGTTCAGAATCCAACAAACATTAAGAATTCGGGCCAATTTCATGTTGTACAGTCCTTTACAAGATCATTTCAAAAATGCTCATAGTAAGCCTGCATGATGTGATGGTAGAATTAATAGATAATTGCCAAGCTGCCTATATACCTGGAAGACTGGTTTCAGACAACATCAGTATGAGCCATGAGTTGGTCAAAGAATATGGAAGGAAGAATATTTCTCCCAGATGTATGCTCAAAATAGATATGCAGAAGGCATACGACTTTGTGGAATGGGTGTACATAGAATAAGTGATGAGACTATTGAATTTTCCTGAAGTGTTTGTTAAGTGGATAATGGCATGTATCAGAACTGTGTCCTTTTCTGTGCTAATCAATGGGAAGCCTTCTGTACTATTTAAAGCAAGGAAAGGGTTAAGACAGGGAGATCCACTATCCCCATACTTATTTGTATTAGCAATGGAGTATATAAGTAGGTTACTGAAGACAATGAAGGTAAATAAACAATTCAGATTCCATCCAAGGTGTGCCAAACTCAATCTAGTTCAGCTGGGATTTGTAGATGATCTGCTTCTATTCTGTAGAGGTGACATCCAATCAGTCAAGATACTGCATCAGCACTTTCGAATATTCTCAGAGCCTCAGACCTAATTGCTAATCCGAACAAAAGTTGCATTTATTTGGAGGTGTGAATAACCTGCTTTAGCAATGAATTGTGGACCTACTAGGCTACACAAAAGGTGAATTGCATTTCAGATATCTGAGTGTCCCATTGAGTACTAAGATGTTGTCTGCTATCCAGTGTGAGCACTTAATAGAGAGGATGTTAAGTAGGATTCAAAGTTGGACAACTAAGTTTCTGTCATATGCAGGAAGAGCAGTACTAGTAAAGAGTGTGCTATTTGCTATACAAACTTTCTAGGCTCAGATCTTCATCTTGCCCAAGAAAATTATCCACTTCATAGAAGCAATCTGTAAGAGGTTCTTATGGACAGGAAATGCTGAGCCGACAAAGAAGGTTTTGATAGCCTGGGACAAATTGTGTGCATCAAAGGTAGCTGGGGGACTTAACTTTATCAATGCGGAGATGTGGAACAAGGCAACCATATGCAAGCTACTATGGAGTATTTGCACATAGAGAAGGAAAAGTTGTGGGTATAATGGATACATACTTACTATATAAAGGGAGACACAATGGACAACAGAACCAAAGAATGCATCATGGGCCATACAAAAGATATTCAAAGCAAGGAACTACTTTGCGAATGCAGGGTTCTCGGAAGAAGATGTCCAGAAGATGGAGAAATTCTCTGTCAAACAAATATACAAAGCCATGCAAGGAGAATTTCCAAAGATGGCATGGAGGAGATTGGTATGCAACAATCAGGGACAACCCAAGTGGATATTCATACAAAGGATGGCAATTCAGCAAAGACTTGCTACTAAAGAAAGGATAGCAAGATGAGGTATAATTGCAGAACAAACAAGCTCATTATGCAACAAAGAAAATGAGACAGTGCAACACCTGTTCTTTGACTGTGAGATATCAGGAGAGGTATGGCAACGATTACTGGAATGGCAAGGTATACGAAGAACAAAGAAAGCTTGGCAAAAGGAAGTGACATTGCTGGAACAGGTGTGCAAAGGAAAGAGTGCAGGTGCAATAATATGTAGGATGGCCCTAGCAACTGCAATCTACCGCATTTGACAAGAGAGGAACACTGTGATCTTTCATAAGAAAGAGGAGAACAAGCAATGCTATACTACGATTGATCATTCAGGATATACATGTCAAGTTGCCAATTTCCCTCGTTTAGATAGAGCAATGGCTAATTTGAATTGGTATCCAGAAGTAAACCAAAACATGAGGTAGCAGTTAAACAATAGAAGTAACAGTGATATATAAGTAACTCCTAGCTGGAAGGAGGTATGCTAGAGTGTTGAAGTAGCTTGTTAAACTGTAAATATTGTTACTTGGTAAATAAAATACTTAATTACCAAAAAGAAATCAAGACAAAATTAATTATTTTTTTCCTTTCTTACCGTTAGTAGTAATAATTATACTTGAAGACCACAAACACCTCACTTATAGATAACTTTGTTCAAATATCAAGAAAGAAAGATTAACTATTAAAACATGAATAAGGGTAAAGTAGTCAAATTTCATCCTAATTAATTTTTTTAAGGACATATATAAGAGATCTTGATAGATAATTTGAGACGGAGGGAGTAAAGTAATATATTTTGATGTTAACATGTACACTACTACGGTAAAGGTTTAGTTTTAGCCTTTAATATGTTCATCACGTATCCCTATTTTTCCAGTTTTGACTCGTTATTCTTCTTTGACTGGATCAACTAGTAAAAGAAAAAACAAATAGAAACTAGTAATATAAATTCGCAAGTTTCTGTTCATATAATATATATATATTGCCGTCCATAGATATGGGGAATTGATTATAGCAGTATTAAAATCTCTAAAGAAGTCATATTACAACACTTGTAAATAATTAGCCTCTAAAATATAGTAAATATATTTTGAACAAATATGATTGATAGTAATATATTTCCATCGATGTTTCAGGGTATAATTTAAAATTCAAAAAAATTAAGCTCAACCCTTTAAAAAAATGAAAGGATGTCATGATAGTGAGTGGTGTGTCTCATGATATATGTGTTAGCACTAGAAAAATATAAGAAAGGTTGATCTTCTTCTTCTTCCATTCCCCCGCCGGGAGGGGGAGTTGAACAACAATAACAACAAATAAATGTAATTTCAGAAATGGAGGAGGATAATACGTACGCAGAACTTAAAAATATTGAAGGGAAATGGATAAGTCAAAAAAGAGGTAAATAAATTTTTCGATGGATTTCATCGCAATTTCATGAGAAAAAAAAAGTTTAATGTTAAAATTTCCTGACAAATTCTGGCCAAGTTGCACAATTTTCTTTTCGAGGAAGTCTTTCGGGAACTCCTTGACATTTCTCACGAAATTGTCACTAGCACTCCAACTTTTTAAGACTTAAGCCACATTAGTTCATATTAAATACTACATGTATAGCATGTCACAATAGCGCAATCTCGTGTACAAGTCATCTTGCGTTCATTCAGTATCTGGCAGTGGTGACGATAAAATGTCGGGATCGGGTTCGGTCGAACTCAGTAATTTTAATTTGAATCATATGTTTGCCTTACAAAATCCATTGAATATGTATAAATGATTAATGTAGAACCCAGTAACTTTTCACGATAAGAATCCTGAACCCATAAGCTTGAAATCCTGGCTCCGCCTCTAGTATCGGGGGATGGCTGCACTCCAAGGACTGTAATATAGACAGCCTATCTTAATGCAGGCATTAGTCATTAATTTCTTGATTCGAACCCGTGACCTATAGGTTACACGGAGACAACTTTACCGTCGAGACTCAAAGTCAATGCCATACTTTGTCAAATGTAAGACTTTATCAGTTTATTTATCACATGACGCCCTTCCACTCATTCTCCAATTTCAAGAAGTAAACGGAATACAGCATGGAAACATTCTTTCCCAGCCATGTAACCCCGCAGCTTGTCACCTTAAATATTATTTGGGTGAGTCGTTATTTAGATTTGTGAACAACTAATTTTTTACCACACCCAAATTCTATACTATTTTTGGTGTAAATATTTCTTTTAGGTCTAATTTTAATATTTTAAATTTTTATCTTACTCTTAGTAGGTTCTATTTAAGAAAATTAAAAACTACAAAAATATTCACATTCTTAGAATATAAGATTTGTTCCTATGTTTAAATAGAAGAATTTTTTTATATATATATATATA
>ML286182.1:0-15832 GCA_005239495.1 Nicotiana undulata
ATAGGGGTCATTGTATCATTGTATGTAGAAAATAAAAAGATATTTTCTCGTGTATTCTCACAGAAGCATTTTAACTTTAAACTTTTAGCTTTACCCTTACTGAGATGATATATACCTCACGAATGTCTATGGTTTGTTATAGACCATAAGTTCAAAAATCCTACTTTCTTTCTTAAATTCCATGCCCAATCAAACACCTTCGCCTAAAATGGGACCGAGGGAGGATGAAATTGTACTTGCTCTTAGACCAGGGAACAATCCGATGCTGCTTTTTTTAAAAACAAAGTGTTGTAGTAATGTCATACTTTTTGTTATGGTTCATGAAATAACCTTCCCTGTTATGTGTTTCTTGGTGTTGATCTCATGGAAATGTCCATTTGCTTATATTGGTAAATGATTTGAAGAGCCGAACAATGAATTATTAGCCAATCTGATAGTTATTCATTTGTATAAACTGAATGACTTGTTTCTTGCAAATAGTCTTAGAGTTATCCCACATCAGTTGTGGGATGTGGACTTGGTTTCCTTATATCGTCCTGGGAAATCTCAACCTGATGATTTAGTTTTTGGGGTTGAGTTAGGTCCAAGATCCATTTTTTCTCATGGCATTAAGAGTCAGATCCATGCCAATTCTTGGTTTACCCGATGTTGGGGCCCCATATTATGTTGTCCACGCTGGGGCTTGTGAGGGAGTGTTAATTTATCCCACATCGGTTGTGGGAGGTGGACTTGGTCTTGTTATATGGTCTTGGGCAAACCTCACCCTCAGCAAGTTTTTGGGGTTGAATTAGGTCCAAAGTACATTTCTTCATAGTCTTCTTAGTGGTCATGGGCATTGAAATAGTGTTGTTCGCTGCAGGTATTTGGTTCAGCAGGAGTTATTGGTAATCCTATGGGGTTTGCGAGGAGCATGAGTCTTGGCCTTAAAGATTTCTTGTCTGCTCCTGTTCAAAGTGTTTTCCAGGTACTTTCTGCATTACCACCTGATCTTTTATCCTTCCCACTAGATATAAAGCTTAGTTCCCAGTTCTTTCTGCAGACTCGTGCAGGATTTATTAAAGGCATGGCAGAAGGGACCTCTAGTCTTTTGAGTAACACCGTGTATGCCTTAAGTGATGCTGCCACCCAATTCAGCAAAGCTGCACACAAGGTACTTTTGTATCAAACATCATTTCATACTCTATATTATCTGACCACATGTTCATTCATTTGATCTTGTAGGGTATTGTGGCATTTACTTTTGATGACCAGGCTGTCAGAAGTATGGATAGGCAGCAAAAGGGAATATCCTCCCATAGCAAAGGGGTGATAAATGAATTTTTAGAGGTATGTTATTTTCATTTCTTAGCTCCCGTGGGCATAGCAGCCTGTTTCACTTCCTCTTTTAGCTCCCTTTGACTCTTCATGGCTTTAGAATAGCTTCTTCGAGTCTCGTGATTTCTCATGTGACAATTTTGATTTGCAGGGTCTGACAGGTCTTTTACAATCACCTATTAAAGGGGCAGAGAGACATGGCCTTCCAGGAGTCCTCTCAGGTATCAAGTTTATCCATGTTATTTTTCTGGCCACTATTGCAGCGAAGTTGAACCTCCAGGGAAGTGAATTCTGTCTACCAATTTTGGACTGTTGTAGCTTCAAGCCATCAAAACATATTTCTTCTTACAGGCATAGCTCTTGGAGTGACGGGACTTGTGGCAAGACCAGCAGCCAGTATCCTTGATATCACCGGCAAAACTGCACAAAGCATCAGAAATCGAAGCAAACTCCATAATGGGGGATCTCATCGCTTTAGGGTCCGATTGCCAAGGCATTTAACTAGAGAACTTCCTTTGCGGCCTTACTCTTGGGAAGAAGCAATTGGAGTATCTATTCTTAGAGAGGCTGACGAGCATATTATGCTCAAAGACGAAATGTTGGTAATGTGTAAAGCTCTTAGGCATGATGGGAAGTTTGTTGTCCTCACTGAGCGGCTTATATTAATTGTCTCCTGCTCCAGTATAGTAAAATATGGGAAGCCCGAGTTTCAAGGAGTGCCTGCTAACCCAGAGTGGTTGGTAGAAACTGAAATCGGGATAGATAGTGTAATCCATGCTGATAATGACGATGATGAAGTACATATTGTGGGAAGTAGCTCAGATGCATTGCTAAGGCAGAATCACATTTCGCACAAAAGAAGCTGGGCAACTAGGGGAAAGAGATGGAACAACAATCCTCGAACTTCGCTTCCGCTTTTCCAGACCAATTTGGTTTTCGCTTCAAATGACCAAGCAGAAGACTTTTTGGCGGTACTTCTGTCTACGATTGACAAGGCTAAAGAGCGAGGTCGGAGCTCTGTTCATCTGCTTCATCAAAATAATATCAGGAAAGTATAGAACGATGTAAAGGATCCAAGTATTTTGCTATATGTACATAATCTGCTTTGTCCATTTTCTGTATATTTTTTGTTCATGACTGTTCAATTAGTCTAAGAATTCCATTCCTTAAAGGCACACCCGTTAACTCTACAGAATTCTTTCATTTCTATATTTTGATATTTCAAACCCAACACCCGCAAGTAAAACAACACAACCACGATAATTCAATTTATTAGATATTTGTTCGAATCTGTTATTCGCCGTTAGTTTAATAATATATCATGACAGCATGTGTGTAGCTTTTGGCAGTTGATATGCAGAAATGATTGACACTATGAAAATTTCTTGCTAGTTCAATGTAGTTACATCGGGTGAGCACCGTCCACATTAGTTGAGCTGCAATTGAAGTGATGGTTGTGTGAATGCGGAGCAGTCTATCTTGCCAACGGTTGGCCAATTTCAATGTGGTTGGGAAAGTGAGGGCTGGAGGCACCATTGGCAGATCATGTCACATGATTGGCAAGAGAGTTACTTTTGGTTCAAGTTTGGGGTTGAGTTCTAGGGGTCGTTTGGTAGGGCGTATAAGAATAATGCAAAATAAGGTGTATTAGTAATGCATGTGTTAGTAATACAAGCATTAGTTATACAAAGATTGTTTCTTATGCATTGTTTGGTGTGGTGTATTAAAAATTAAAATACATTGCATAATTTTTAAGAAATTTAATTGTTTACAAAAATGCCCTCCATATTCTTTAACTTAAGGGATTTTAAGGATAATTTTATCTTTAACCATGCTAATGCATGCATTAGTAGCCTTTGTATTGTTAATGTCATGATTTTCTATGCATTAGTTATACACAGGATAATACCAAATAGAGTGTATAACGAATGTTTGTATTAGTTATACACAAGTTGAAAAAATGTACCAAACAAAGTATTACTAATACACAAAGCTAATGCATGCATTATTTTCTCTAACACATTCTACCAAACGACCTCGTAGAGAGAAAGAAGGGCTTTCCACCATTAATACACCCCAAAGTAAGCATTTAAGATATAGTTATGGATGCCTAACACCATTTAATGTTAGTTCTGATATCATCCATGGATCAATTCCTTATGATTTTACCCAATTCTTCACGATCACTACAAAGTCAAAAGCTAGGGCTCTTGACCCAAATAGATAATATTTCAACCCCTCATTCAAATACAAGTATAATAAGGTTGATATTTGAATGGGAAAAATCACTAGTTCATGATGAGTCTCAAGAACTAGGGTTTCTATGAACAATAAATGGGTAGAGACGAAGATGAGATTTCCGTGATTAATTTCTACTATCTATTGTATTGTTTTGATTAGATCTTGCGATATTGGTTCGGATAGGAGAAACGAAGCTTCTTTGGGAAACTCGAAACAACCCCCTCTCATGGAATCATTTTCTCTTATAATTCCATGTCTTAAAAAATGTGTCTTCATGACTAAGTTATGTTCTCTTTCAAATATTAGGTTTCACATGCTTTGCTTCACATGATCGAATTAGAATGTTACAAATATTTCAAGCCTTTCAAATGAAACGAACGAGAAGTTAACGCTTTCCATGTATACGAATATGAGATAGAAAGAATATAATATGTGGCAATCGAGCCTAACTTTAAAGACAATATCTTATGGACAAAGGTGACTGTTCGACCTAAAAGTTTCAAATCCTTCTGGTAAACGAAAGTAAGTAATGAGATGGAAGGTAAATCCTAGTCAAAGATAATTTGCTCTAGATCAAAGATTATAAGTGAAAACGGGTTAGCACGATTGGCCCTAAAATTCGATTGAACCCCGATTGAGTTCCATGATACAAGAAGAGATAATAGATTAAATAGTATCAAATAATTACATAGTAAAGTTCATAGAAAAGTTCACCGATATATGGGCAAGATGGATCTTCATTTACTCAATAACGTAGATTTATCGATGAATACCAGGATTTGGGATTTTGTCTCCCTCTCTCCCTAAGGTTTTTGGTCCTTAGCTTTCTTTATATGAGTGATATATAAGTGTGCTCGAATTAGTCCCCCTTTTCTCCTTTCTCTCCCCTAGTATTTATACAAACGCTTGCCTCTACCCAACAGTCCTTAACTAGAGTGCCTAAGTCTTTTGATCGACCTTTAGAATAACCCTCTAAGACATTGAGGTATTTGATTCGCCGTGCGGGTCTTCTGAATGTCTGACCTCGACCATTGCCAAGCCTCTTGCCGATGTGTTGTTTCATACGTGCAGCTTCAACTCGTTTGACTCCTTGTCGTCCCTTCTCAGATGAGCTTCTTCTGATCAGATTTTGACCCATACAGTGACAAATATAATGAAATAGTTTTGGAGTTTTATTATAACCGAGAAGGTATAAGGCGAAGGTGTCCAATATTCGAAGCTACATGTACCGTTGTGGGACTATGGTTATGTCATTGGCTTGGTCGCTCAAAAAGTCTCCCTTGATTGGAATTATATTGCTAACACCTTCAAAATAGTGCATGAGCTCAACAAGTATTTTTCCACAATTTTCTATAATTTTTTAAAGGCTTTCAATCAATTTACTCCTGCATTTTATTATATAAATAATTATTAATTGAATCACAAATAATTTTATAATGATTTACTATTTAATTTTTATCATTTATATTCATATTAGGCTTTAAATACTTTATGCATAATTATATTTGCATCTTTAGGCTATAATTACAATATTTTGCAATAATAGCACAATATTTTATTATTTATAAATTATTTTACGGGTTTAATTAGGTATTTAAAATCTAGCCCCTTTCCTAATTAATTTCGGACCTAGCCTAACCCATTACCCCCAACCCATTAACCAGCTCAATACCCCATACCCGTCCTAACCCAATATCCATACCCGTCCATATTAACTCTCCCGGTCTAAAGCTCTAATCCTAGCCGTTGATCTCAGAAGATCAACGGCTCCTAATCACCACCCCCTTTTAATTATACTAACACCCCTAACCCTAATTCATTCCCACCTACCCATCGTCATTGAATCCTCTCATCTTCTTCCCCCTTTTCTCTTCTCAAACCCTAATCCGACGTCACCCATTTCCCCTTGATTCCTACCCAGAAATGGAATCGTTTAACGATTCCCTACCATATCTGGCCCTATTTCTTTACCTGCTACTCGTCTTTGATGTTACTTAACTTGCTCGCCTCAAATGGCAAGTTTATATCGAGAGATTCGAGCCAAATCTAGTTCAAAATATCTTATATGTTGATTATTTCTGTCAGGGTTCATCCTAACCTCTGTGAGTACGAATATTTTCTCGTATCTTTCAGCTAGGGTTTCAGATCTCTGGTTCGAACCAGATTTGGTTCATTTAGTTTGTTTTAATGTTATTCTTCGCCCATATTTACCTTGTTACTCATCAAATCCGCCTATTTTCGTAAAATCTTTTACTTGCCCTAAAACTAGGGTTCAGATCTTTCCAGATCTAAAATGATTTTTTATTCTTTAAATATTATCTCTGTGCATCTTTATTATAGTTTTCCTTTGATTATTTACGCTGATTTTACTTACCCTAAAATTTAGGGTTTTTGATTCTTCAAAAGCAAACAAAATATGGTTCAAACCCTAATTATTTCCGTTTATATGTCTTTGTGCATCTTTATTATAGCTCTTTTTTTATTTCTGCCTATTTTCTATTTACATTAAATTTAGGGTTTTCGATTATTTAATTATTTTTCCTTTAATGTGTCTGGCTATCTGTCTCTATGCATCTTTAGCTCTTGCCGTTAATTGTTGACTAATTTTACTTACCCCAAAATTAGGATTTTTGAAATCTTTACTGAGATTTCAGTCTTTCCTTTCTTGTATGGTACTGATATTTCCTTATTTACCATATTCTCATTATTTCCTTACCTTATTTGATCCGGTATTTGACTGATGCTTGGTCCTGAATAATATTTTCCCTGATCTAAGTAGGGCTTGCCTGATTATATGTTGTTAATTGGTTGAAGTCCGACTTTAATTGATTCTAGAGTTATTCTCATTCCTTATTTGTGTACAACTGATTCATTACCTTATTTGTCTGCTTAACTGAGTACTATTTAAACTTTTTCTCCCTCTCCCCTTAGACAGACTCGAACTCTCATATTTCCCACTAAAACTTAAGCCCTCTATGGTGTTCTGATTTTTGTGCTAAGTGTCTCTTGTTTTGGTCGACTAAAAGCCAAGGACAAGTTATTCTGGGATTTTCTTGTTGTGGCATACTTGCTTGTTTTCTTACTTAACTGGTATGCCCTAACCTTTGCAATTTCATTCTCTATGCTTTGCTTGACTAGCATGTTTCAATTACCAGCATGATTCTGTCTTTTATATGATTATATGACCTCATTTAGTAACATTGTTAACTTAGGACCAAGTTATTTTGATTAATATGAATCCCTTCACAGGTTAGCCTAAAGTTTAATTTGTTTCATGCATTGTTTGTTAGTTCTATACCTGTTCTGAACTTTGCACACTGCAAACATGTAATCAGTTAGTTAGTTGCTTAATTTATCTGCCATGTTTGTCTATTTTATGTACCTGGCCAACTTAGTTGTTCTTCCTAATGGTTCTGTGATTAAACGATGATTGTCATAAGTACTACTATGATTATTTAGCATAATCAGATTTCAACCTACTTGAACTATGTGCTAAGTGTGAACCATGTTTGCTTCTTGGTGCAGTTCTGCCTGCAACTCTGTGTTCCAAACTTTCTATCTTCTGAAATCGAACTGTTTTAAAACCTGCCCCTGCTCTCTTTTATGTACCGATTTTAAAACCCCACTCTTAGTCCCTTAGGTTCTCAACCACCCCAGTGCGAGCACTGCCTAGGGTCCACATAAGACTCCTTTGAACTCTGACACACTGGGGATTGGTTTTCCAATCTCTTATGAACTATCTTCTGAATGTGTAGTTCCATTGTGAGCATTGCCCTGGGTCCCCCGAGGCCCTTGGGAACTTTGACACACTAGAAACCTGGTTCTAATGTGTTATGAATCCATGTGTCGTGCTTCAAAGTGGTTATGGTTGGAAGGCCTGGTTCCCATGTTTATTTGGGCCTATGAAGGCTCCCTATAATGTAACTATTACCACTATGTAATTCATTCGGCTTTTCTGGTCTGTAATAACTCTGTAATAACATATTTGAGGATATTTAGTAAAACTGGGGGGTTTCTTATATCTTTTTGTTAAAACTAGGTAGAAATCTTGCCTATAGGATTTAATTATGCTGTTAATTTTGTATAACTGTGCGATTTCTATACTGTGTTTAGAAATCCTGCCTATAGGACTCTCATGATCATTTTGATTCTGTATTTTACGTTTTGCATACTAGAAATCCTGCTTATAGGACTTTGATTTAATTCCACATATTAGAAATCATGTTCATAGGATCTATACATGTTTCCAACAAATGTGCATTAGCAATCATGCCTATAGGACCTTGTTGTTTGAGTTAATTATTTTTTCCTGACAATCTGTCCAATTTCTGCCCATACACAGTTAATAGATATCATGCCTATAGGATAAACAATTAGTCTCACACCTATAAATCATGCCTACAGGGTTTAAATCAATCCAACAATAGATATCATGCCTATAGGACTATAATCAATTTCAAATTTAGAAATCATGTCTATAAGGTTTAAATCAATTCAACAATTAGAAAGCATGCCTATAGGATTGAAAAAGAAAATAAAAATCTATCTTTATAAGTTAAAATCAGTGCTACACCTAGAAATCATGTCTATAGGTCTGTAATTAATAAGCTCGTAGAAATCATGCCTATAGGATCATGTTGGTCGGTTATGAATTCATTTGATGTTGTCAATCACTTAGGCAATATACTTGTAGGGTTAAGTTGTGGGTTCATAATTGTGATATATTACTGCCTGAAGTGCCCAAATTTATACTGAATAAAATCAATAGGCAAACAATAGGTTTTAACACGCCTTCACAATAAAACTGCCTCGACATTTGTCTTCTCGCATAGATAATGTGATGACCCAAGGGGTCATTTTATAAATTTAGACTCTGTTCCATGCTTAATAGTCATAAAAAGACTAATTTTAAATGCCTCGATTTGTGTGCGCAGTCTGGGCGTGAAACCGGAAAGTTTTTATGTGAAAATATGAGAAATAGTGATTTCTAGAATTTAAATTTGATAAAAGTTGACTTTGGTCAATATTTTGAGTAAACGGACCCGTATCCGTGTTCCGAAGATCTCGGGAGGTCGGCAGTAAAATATGGGACTTGGGTGTATGCTTGGAAATGAATTTAGAGGACCCAAGACTTAGAAATCAATTTTTAAAAGAAATTATTTTGCTGAAATATTTATGAATTAAAGAAAAGAAATAATATTTGAAATCATTGGTATCGGGCCCGTATTTTAGTTCCGGAGCTCGGTACAAATTAGGTATGATATTAAAAGGTTAACTGTGAAATTTGGTGAAAAATGGAGTTCGTTTGACATGATTCGGACATCCGGTTGAGAAATTATGAACTTTAAGAGTTCTTGTTGAAAATGATGAGTTTTGAGGTTTAATTCATAGTTTTACATGATAATTTCATGATTTGATCGCACGAGCAAGTCCATATGATATTTTTAGACTTGCATGCATATTTTCTTTAGATCCCCGAGGACTCGGGTGAGTTTCGAATAGGCCACGGGGTGTTTTACACTTAAAGAGAATTGCTGGTTTTTCTGCTTGCTGGTGTCCAGGTTTTTGTACTATGCGATAGCATAGATAGGTTCGCGATCGATAATGTAGTCTCAGGGGGGCCCTTCTTTTGTGCTGTGCAAACGCGGCTCTAAGGCTGCGATCGCGAAGCTTTGCCTGGGTTAAGATGTGCGAGCGCACTCCCCCCCCCCCCCTGTGCGATCGCATTTCATTAAAATTGGCCTGGGGGAGGGAAGCCCAGTACACTATGCGAACGCGTACTAGGCCCTGCGATCGCATTGCCCAGCCCCCCCTTACCCTATGCGAACGCATCTAAATGGGTGTGAACGCATAGGTCCCCTGTTCAGTGATATAAAAACATATTAAAAACGGGCAGACCTTCTTCTTCACCATAGTTTCGAGGTTTACAGCCCTAAAAGCGATTTTCTTAAACAATTATCATCCCCAAGTCATAGGTAGTCAATTCTAAACTTTGTTCTTTCAATTCCCTAATGTTTTTCATCACTTTTAAAGCAAAAAAATTAAGAATTTTCATGGTAAAAATTGAGGATTTGGGGTAGAATTAGGGAATTTTGTAAAAATCAAAATTTTACATCGAATTAAAGTCGGATTTCAAAACTAATAGTATATTTGGATTCGTGGATGAATGGGTAAACGTAATTTGGTCCAAACCCCGAGTTTAGACCAAGCGGGCCCGGGGTCGGGTTTTCACTTTTTTTAGAAAACTTAGGAAACGTCATGTTTTTCAATAAAGTTAGTTCCTTTAGCATAAATTGATGATATTGAGTTAATTATGATTAGATTCGAGCAAGTTAGAGGTGAATTCAAAAGGGAAAGTCGTAATTGAGCAGTGAGTGGCCTACGAAATTGACGTAAGTGTTTGGTCTAATTTTGACTTGAGGGAATAGGAATCCCCACTTGTTTGCTATGTGAAATGCATGGGTGTGGTGTATAGGTGAGGTGAAGAGTATCTATGCACCACCCAAATGGCTTGTTAAACATGATTCCTTCCCCGTTCCCAACTTAATTGATCTCGGTCTTAATTGTTCCTTGTTGATTATTGTTTCCATGATTACTAGGCCTCATTACTTTGCTATTTAATATTATTTTGGTTATTTTGGAAGAATATTGGTTGTGTATTTGGTTCTCTTGGGACACAGAAATGTTGAGCAGTTTGGCACTATTTTTGGAAATATATATATATATATATATTCATGTCATTTTCTTTTGACTATTTACATGGTTGTTATAAGTGTGTTGAAAGCGTTGGTTGTTCTTTTAATCCTATCATGGTACGTAAAGACTGAGTTGGGTTGTCGATGTTACAGTGATTACATATATTCGTAGTGATATTATTATGGGATGTTGTTGTTTAAAGCTTACGGGCTATACTGTTTTCTGTTTGAAATTTTTGAATCAAAATTTGGTGTGATAAAGTGTTGGTGTGATAAAAGGGGATAAATGGTGTGATAAGGGCGGATAATTGATTGTGATACGGGTGAATACATTTATTGTGATATTGTGAATAGGTGGGATCGGGTTGCACGCCGCAACGAGGCAGTGAAAATGGGGAATAATGATGTTTTACTGATTTTTAAACTTTAAATGATTTGGAAATTTTTGGTTTTACTCTACATTTTTTCTTATATTTAGCACATGTGATTAGTTTAAAGGAATGTTTGGAAACTTGGTGATTTACTTGAGTATTTGTTATAGCTGAGACCTGAAAAAGGCGGCTGAGTATTTTATTGTTGTGCAGTATTTGTCTATTTGTTTAGAATTTCTTTCTTACTTTATTATTTATGTTGTCACATGTTATATTGTTAAATGCCTCGCCGTAGCCTCGTCACTACTTCGTCGAGGTTAGGCTCGGCACTTACTCAGTACATGGGGTCGGTTGTACTGATACTACACTCTGCACTCTTTTGTGCAGATCCAGGTACTATCCAGCAATAGAGGTTAGTAGAGCATCCACCTATTCATTTGGAGACACGAGGTATATCTGCCGCCGTTCGTAGATCCCGAGAGTCTTCTCCTATTTCATATACGCTGTTTTAATATATTCAGAACATTTATACTATTTATTTCAGCCCAGTATTTGTAGTATTCTTTAGTAGTTCGTGAATTGTGACACCAGACTCTGGGGTAGCTCTAGATCTATTTATATAATTAGCTCGTGGTTCGTTTTTATTTAATTGTTTAGTATTTTATCTGTGAAAATCATTTACATTAAGTTTACTTTAAATGTATTTATTGATGCTTAAGAAAATAATCAAAGGAAATTAGCTACTCAAATTCTAACATTGGCTTGCCTAGCAAGTGTGGTGTTAGGCGCCATGACGATTCCTATGGTTGGGAATTTGGGTCGTGACAAGTTGGTATCAGAGCACTAGGTTTCTTAGGTCTCACAATTCACGAACAAGCTTAGTAGAGTCTGAAGGAACGGTACGGAGATGTCTGTGCTTATCTCTCGGAGGCTATTGAGTTAGGAAACAACTCCATTTTTATTTATACTCTATCGTGCGATTCTTGTATCCCTAATACTGACTAGCTTCTTCTACTCTCTCGCAGATGGCGAGAACACATGCTTCATCTTCCGCTGACCAGCATTCCGGTCCTCCAGCAGCAGCAGCTCCTACTAGGGGAAGAGGCCGAGGCCACGCCAGAGGCAGAGGCAGGGGTAGGCCAAGGCCCGTTGCTCAGGCAGCAACCACAGCTACGGAACCCCAGATTGAGATTAACTAGGGGGTTCCGGCTCATACTGTTACAGCGGGACCACCTCAAGTTCTCGAGGGGTTTATTGCTACCCCAGTTCTTCAGGATGCTTTGGTCCGTTTAGTGGGCTTGATGGAGAGTGTGGCCCAGATGGGCACATTCCCTGTTGCTGCAGCCGTATCTCAGGCTGGAGGAGGGGTCCAGACTCCTGCTACCCACACTCTAGTCCAGAATACTCCTCAGGATAAGACCCCAGTAGCCAATCCCGTTGGGGTAATTCAGCCAGTTGCAGCAGTGCCGCCCGTTACTGGGGCAGCTATGACTACCGATGCTTTGTGGAGACTTGACAGGTTCATTAAGTTATTCCCTGTCCATTTCAGTGGTGCTAATATATGGATAGTTGTCATGAGGTGTTACGTAATATGGGTATTCTGGAGACCAATGGGGTCGATTTTGCGGCTTTTCAGATGACTGGTTCCGTCAAGAAATGGTGGAGAGACTATTTGTTGGCTAGGCCAGTTGGGTCACCTGCTCTGACTTGGGATCAGTTCTCTCACCTCTTTTTGGAGAAGTTCTTGCATGTTACTACTCGATAGGATAAGCGTCGTCAATTTGAGTGACTTCAGCAGGGCAGCATGACTGTGACCCAGTATGAGGCTCGTTTTGTGGATTTGGCTAGACATGCCATTCTTATATTGCCCACTGAGAGAGAGAGGGTCATACGGTTTATTGATGGCCTTGCTCAACCCATCAGGTTGCAGATGGACAAGGAAATAAGGTCCGAGATTTCTCTTCGGGATGCAGTCAATATAGCTAGGAGGGTTGATTCAGTTCTTAGGATGGGAGGTCAGGGGTTAGACAAGAGACCTCGTCATTCCGGTGTTTTCAGTGGTGCCTCGTCTAGAGGCGGGACTTCATTTAGCCGAGGCCATTCTTCCAGGCCATTCCATTCCGCACTACAGGTTTCACATGGTACTTCAGGGGGTCGTGGTTCTTATCTGCCTCCTTCAGCTCAGCCAGTTTACAGTGCTCCTTCGGCTCATATTAGAACACCTCCTCTGCAGAGTGTTTCGCGTGGACAGCCGATTCATACGGGTCGGCATACAATTCAGCAAGGGTGCTTCGAGTGTGGTGAACATGGGCATATCCGTAGGGCTTGTACGTATTAGGCAGGTAATCAGTTTCAGCAGCAGGGTTCTCGTGTTATAGTTCCGGCACCAGTTCTAGTACCACCTGCCCAACCTGCAAGGGGTAGGGGTAAGGGTCATGTAGTTAGAGGTAGAGGCCAGAATGTTAGAGGTGGAGGACAGACTGCTAGAGGTGGAAGTCCTCCCAGAGGTGTGGTTCAGGTGGCGGGGCCCAGCCCCCGACTATATGCATTTCCACCTAGACCCGAGGCAGAGTCCTCTGACGCTGTTATTACAGATATCATCTCAGTCTGTGATAGAGTTGCTTCAGTTTTGTTTGATCCGGGGTCTACTTATTCGTATCTTTCATCCTATTTTGCCTTATATTTGATGTGCCCCGTAAGCCCTTGAGTGTTCCTGTTTATGTGTCTACACCGGCGGGGGATGCTATTGTGGTAGATCGAGTATATCGTTCGTGCGTGGTAGTCATTGAAAGTCTTAAAACTAGTGTTGACATTTTGCTCCTAGACATGGTTGACTTTGATGTTATATTGGGCATGGATTGGTTGTTGCCCTATTATGCCATTTTAGACTGTCACGCCAAGACAGTTACTTTAGATTTACCGGGGTTGCCTCGATTAGAGTGGAAAGGGACTCCTTGTCATTCCCCCAGCCGGGTAATTTCATATGCTAAGGCTCGTCGCATGGTGGAGAAAGGGTGTTTGGATTATTTGGCTCATATTCGTGATTCCAATATTGAGGTTTCTTCTATAGAGTTAGTTCCTATCGTGCGTGAGTTTCCCAAGGTATTTCCTGCAAACCTGCCGGGTATGCCGCCTGACAGGGATATTGATTTCTGTATTGATGTGGCTCTGGGCACTCAGCCCATTTCCATTCCTCCATATCAGACGGCCCCACTAGAATTGAAAGAATTGAAGGAACAGTTGCAAGACTTGTTAGATAAGGGTTTCATCAGACTCAGTGTCTCGCCTTGGGGTGCACCGATTTTGTTTGTAAAGAAGAAAGATGGGTGGATGAGAATGTGTATAGATTACCGGCAGTTGAATAAAGCTACTATAAAGAATAAATATTCGTTGTCGAGGATTGATGACCTATTTGATCAGCTTCAAGGGGCTAGAGTATTTTCGAAAATTGATTTGAGGTTGGGCTATCATCAACTAAAGATTAGGTAATGTTCCTAAGACAACCTTTCGGACGAGGTATGGGCACTATGAATTTTTGGTTATGTCTTTTGGGCTAACTAATGCTCCAGCAGCCTTTATGGATTTGATGAATCGGGTTTTCAAGCCCTATCTGTACTCTTTCGTGATCGTGTTCATTGATGACATTCTTATTTACTTCCGCAGTCGGGAAGAACATGAGCAACTGTTGGCCCAAGAAAGGAAATAGTTTTGAAGATTGACAAAGGAACTCCGAGATGAACCAGGTCCATCACAGGTGACATAGACCAGCAGAGTCAAAGGCACATGAGATGCACATGCAGGAGATAAATGTATTCTGATACAATTGAGATATCTTCTGATTGAAAAGATTACAAAAATGAAATTGGAGAAGGACTCCTTATTCAAGAAGAACAGAATCAAAGATAAGGAAGGATTTAGGAGTTGAGTTTGACTAGAACTCTTGAACCATGGAAGAGTTGGATTAGGATTCTAGTAAATTCCTTATCTACTAACTCCTACAAATAACAGATTTTTCTTATGATATGGAGATGCACAAAAGCAGAAATTTATCAAGAATTGAGAGCAAAAATTCGTGAAGAAATTTTGCAAGCAGTTCGAGCCAAATTGGAGAGTGCGAATCTGAAGCTACATACCAACTAGAAGAACCAGTTCCACCTGTTTATCATTGAGTCTAGTTGGTTGTAGTAGGCGATTTAATATTGTATCTTTTCAGCTTTCATAGAAGCAATTGTAATAGGTACACATTGTTCAAGTTAGAGTTAGCTTGAAATCTGTAGAAATTAGCTAGAGGCTAGTTGATACAAAGAGGATTAGAGTTAGTCCTAGGATTACAAAAGAGTTTATTTTGTAAGTCCGTTTGGCTCAGAGTTTTAGTGAGGAGTTTGAGAAAATCCTACTGAGGTGTAGGTCGTGGTTTTTTTACCTTTTAAGTCAGGTGTTTTCCACGTAAAAATCTCTGTATTTTTACTTTACTGCTTTTATTATTCCGCAAACAGCAGTAGTTGGAACACCAAGAAGAACCAGGTTCTTCCAGTTAGACAGCACTCGGAAAATTGGGTACTTCACAATTAACTTATATAATTGTGTGGTATTGACGTCTAAAACAACAATTGGTATTAGAGCGGGTTATCCTTGAAGAGGCTAACACCTTAGGAAAAGATCAAGATGAGCGCACCACCTGGGAACTGGGAAGGACAATCAACTATTAGGCCTCCACTCTTCAATGGACAATATTACTCCTGGTGGAAAAATAGGATGAAGGATCACTTAATTGGAGAAGACTATGAACTATGGGACATAGTCACTAACGGTCCTTTAGCCACCATGAAGAAGACTGCTGAAGGAGTAGATGTGCCAAAGACTAGAGCTGACTGCACTGCTGAGGATTTGAGAAAGTGGGAGAAAAATGCTAAGGCCAAGAAGTGGCTTGTGTGTGGACTCGGTCCAGATGAGTATAGCAGAATTCAAAGTTGTACCACTGCCAAAGAAATTTGGGACACTTTGCAAGTGGCTCATGAAGGAACACCTCAAGTGAAGAGGTCAAGAGGAACTCTACTATATTCTCAATATGAGAATTTCACCATGAAGGAAGAAGAGACCATCCAAGAGATGTATACAAGGTTCACTACACTGACCAATGAACTCAAGTCTCTTGGAAGGGTCATTCTTGAAGAAGACAAGGTTGAGAAAATTCTGACAAGGGTCTTGCCA
>ML286182.1:21044-64969 GCA_005239495.1 Nicotiana undulata
GTAGGTCGTGGTTTTTTCACCTTTTGAGCCAGGTGTTTTCCACGTAAAAATCTCTGTGTTTTTACTTTACTGCTTTTATTATTCCGCAAACAGTAGTAGTTGGAACACCAAGAAGAACCAGGTTCTTCCAGTTAGACAGCACTCGGAAAATTGGGTACTTCATAATTAACTTATATAATTTTGTGGTATTGACGTCTAAAACAACAGCAACATCTCTGAATAGCACTCCAGACTTTGAGAGATAATTAGTTGTACGCCAAGTTTTCAAAATGTGAGTTCTGGTTAGATTCAGTAGCCTTTTTGGGTCATATCATATCAGTTGAGGGTATTGAGGTTGATCCTAAGAAGATAGAGGCATTCCGGGACTAGCCTAGACCCACTACAGCTACGGAGATTAGGAGTTTCTTGGGTTTGGCGGGTTACTACCGTCGTTTTGTGGAGGGGTTCTCATCCATAGCACCTCCAATGACTAAATTGACTCATAAAGGTGCCCCATTTAAATGGTCAGACGAGTGCGAGGCGAGCTTTCAAAAGCTCAAGACAGCCTTGACTTCAACACCGATGTTGATATTACCATCAGATTCGAGTTCTTTCACGGTGTATTGTGATGCTTCTCGAGTTAGCCTTGGAGCAGTGTTGATGCAGGATGGCAGGGTGATTGCGTATGCGTCTCGCTAGTTGAAAGTCCATGAGAAGAATTACCATGTTCATGACTTGGAGTTGGCAGCCATTGTTCATGCATTAAAAATTTGGAGGCATTATCTTTATGGCGTGCCGTGTGAAATTTTTACTGACCATCGCAGCCTCCAGTACTTGTTCAAGCAGAAAGATCTAAATTTGAGGCAGCGGAGATGGTTAGAGTTGCTAAAAGATTATGATGTCACCATATTGTATCACCCCAGGTAAGGCCAATGTGGTGGCAGATGCATTGAGTAGAAAGGCGGAGAGTATGGCCAGTCTTGCGTATATTCCAGTTGGCAAGAGACCATTGGCTTTAAACATTCAGACGTTGGCTAATCAGTTCGTGAGGTTGGATATTTCGCCCAGTAGTGTTCTAGCTTATACAGTCGCTCGGTCTTCTTTAATTGACCGTATTCGGGAGCGGCAGGATGATGACCCATATTTGGCGGTCCTTAGGGGCATAGTTCGGCACGGCGATGCCAAGCAAGTTACAGTTGGACAGGATGGTATTTTGAGGATGCAAGGTAGGTTATGTGTGCCTAATGTTGATGGCCTTCGTGAGTTGATCCTTGAGGAGGCTCACATCTCTAAGTATTCTATTCACGTAGGTGCAACTAAAATGTACAAAGATTTGAGGCAGCATTATTGGTGGAGAAGGAAGAAAAAGGACATTGTGGCGTATGTGGCTCGTTGCTTAAATTGTCAGTAGGTAAAGTATGAGCATCAGAGACCTAGTGGTTTGCTTCAGCTGATAGATATTCCTGAGTGAAAGTGGGAGCATATCACTATGGACTTCGTTGTTGGACTCCCACTGACTCAGAGGAAATTTGATGCAGCTTGGGTCATCGTGGATAGGCTGACTAAATCAGCACATTTCATTCCAGTGGCAAGTACTTATACTTCAGAGCGGTTGGCTGAGTTATATATCCGGGAGATTGTACGCCTGCATGGTGTGCCGGTGTCTATCATTTCTGATCAGGGTACGCAGTTTACTTTGCACTTTTGGAGAGAAATTCAGTGTTAGTTGGGTACCCGAGTAGAGTTGAGTACAACATTTCACCCTCAGACTGACGGGCAGTCCGAGCGTACTATTCAGGTATTGGAGGACATGTTACACGCTTGTGTTATGGACTTTGGAGGTTCATGGGATCAGTTCTTGCCGTTAGTGGAGTTTACTTATAATAATAGCTATCAGTCGAGCATTCAGATGGCTCCTTATGAGGCATTATATGGTTGATGGTGCAGATCGCCAGTTGGATGGTTTGAGCCGGGAGAGGTTCGGTTATTGGGTACAGACTTAGTTTAGGAGGCCTTATATAAGGTCAAGATTATTTAGGAGAAACTTCGTGTAGCTCAGTCTAGGCAGAAGAGTATGTCGATCGTAAGGTTCATGATGTGGCATTCATGGTTGGAGAGAGAGTATTGCTACGTGTGTCGCCCATGAAGGGTGTTATGAGATTTGGGAAGAAGGTTAAGTTGAGCCCTAGGTATATAGGGCCATTTGAGATTCTCGATAGAGTGGGGGAGGTAGCTTATAGACTTGCGTTACCTCCAGGATTATCCTCAGTTCACCCGGTATTCCATGTATCTATGCTCCGAAAATATCATGGTGACCTGTCCCACGTGTTAGGTTTTAGCTCTGTCCAATTTGACAAAGAATTGACTTATGAGGAGGAGTCGGTAGCTATTTTAGACCGACAGGTTCTCCAGTTGAGATCTAAGAGTTATCCTTTAGTTCGAGTGCAGTGGAGGGGCCAGCACGTTGAGGCAGCTACCTGTGAGTCCGAGTCGGACATGCAGAGTAGATATCCACACTTGTTTGCCAATTCAGGTAACTTTCTATATCTGTTCGAGGACGAACTTGTGTTTTAGAGGTGGAGATTGTGATGACTGTTGCTCCCAAACGCACACGCAAGTATACGTGGTCGTACAAGTAATATAATGATAAATCGGATTGTCGAACCCACAGAGACTTGTATAAACTACTCACTACTTCACTATAATTGTGATTCAACCAAGCCAAAATAAGATCCAATAGTGTAATTATGCTAAACTACAATTCTAGGAATTAACTAATTATCAAGTAACGAAAATGTTGATATGTATTCAGTAGAGACAAATATTCCAGGGTTGTGATTGTTTCACCATTCGTATTGTATTCTAATTAATTCTCCCTTTCATATAATTCACTCATGGTTGCTAATTAATCGATAATTTTTCTCATAGCCTTCTCCCGAATAACTACTCGTCTGTTCTCAATAGATTAACGCCTATATTCCTATGAAATTAATCTATCAGAATGCATTAAGATTACGATATCTAATTAAGCACGGTGACTAGGTATATTCCTATCCTTAGCCACAAATCCGCTCCCCTTGAGGGTTAAGATCGCGCTCTCTTCAATTCTTCTCTAAGCTATACACGGCTTTCCCAAGCATAGCATAGATAGTATATAGAACCTAACTGCTGGCCAAACAATTAAGCAATTAAACACAGAATTGAAGACACAACCATATATTGAGTGAATTATAATCAAGGTCAAATTAATGTCGAAACACAATATTCATGGCTAATCACAACCCCAGAACAATGGGTGTTTAGCCACTCATGCTCAAATATGACCAAAATCCAATAGAAATCATACTACTCAAAGCAAGAGATGAAAAGAAAAGATTTGAAGGTCTAATTGTTACAATTTCTTCCCACAATGAAGTATTCTCTCAATTTGCTGCTCAAAAACTCATCTCCCCCCCCCCCCCCCCCTCTTGGGCGGAATTCTAACACTTATATAGGGTTTGGGGCAATAAAATCCCGTGTTTGCACTTTCAGTCCTGAAGTTCCAGCGATTCACCGTGGTCGCGGCAGGACCGCGGCAGAACCGTGGTCGGCTAATTTTTCTGGCTTCAAATCCTTCCACCGCGGTCGCGGTGGCTTGCCTTCAGTTTGCTTCTCGCTTAATGTTCAGTGCAATTCATGAATATCACTGTGATTGGCCTCAAATCTCCATAGTTGACTCCAATGTCTTCTCCTCGCGACATGTAACCTGTAAAGCACAAAAGACACTAATCAGAGCATTTTGTTATCAATATTTACATTAAAACAACACAAAGTGTGGTTCATTAGGGGCATAATTATAGTTAAATTCACCTATCATCAACACCCCACACTTAAACCTTTGCTCGTCCTCGAGCAGCTAAACCACACTCTAAGGCCTAATCCTCTCAAGCATTACCCCTTTTTGTGCCACACCTAGCATTTTACAGGAAACCCCCCAAGTTGTGCAACAACTACACCTCAAAAGAAGACTCTACATGCCATGCCACACTTTTGCTTTCTCAAAGTACTCTATACCGAGGTGAAAACTTACCTTTTCTTCCTGAATTACATGTTCTCACATCACACAATTGAGAGAAGTTCCACAATTATAGAATTAGAAATAACAGGAACTTTAGATGGAAAGAATTCACTCACTCTCAACAAAGAACATTCACATGTCACACAGATACGCCATAGGCTTGCCCGTAGTGTAATACTCTACTAATCGAGTTCATTCAGTCTAAGATCAATAGGTCTTTATTTGGTTGTAATGTAGGCTAAGGGACGAGTAGGATACATTTAAGTATAGTGACTAACCTCCCTAAGCACTTTTAATACATTTACTTCCACTTTAAGCCCAATTTTCTTGCTTAGCCACTTGTTTTCCACATTTTGTTTCATAATCACCCCACTTTTCTCAGGTGCAACTACCTTTTTCATGCCACTCAATATCAAGGACTAAGTGTGTTAATTGTCCTTTTTCTTTTTTTTTCTAAGTGGCTTCACTTCTTTTATATTATTGCACCCTTCATTCTATTTCAATGATTTCCCTCCTCGACCACACCACCAACCCACACTTAGACTTTTATATATCCTCTAACACTTCAAGTGCTCACAGGGGTACATGGTTCAAACAATCGAGCTATTCAAATACATAGATATGGGTCGTTACATGGTTATTAAAGAAACAGACTTTAAGCTCAAAGGGGTTAACTATGGTACATTATTTACAGGTGGATATATATATATATATATTTATGTAGGCTTCACAAAGAAGTGCCTATATCATTTCTAAGGCCAAACAAACTTCTATTTCGCTTCGTACACACAGAGGGAAAGTTCTAGGTATCATATGCAGACATAGAATAAAACGTAATCACTTACACACACATGGTACGTAATCCATTCCGAATCGGTTCATCAACACACTCAAGTGCGAATTCAAGTTAGACACAGTGTGCAAATTTAAGGCATAATATAAGAGTCTACGATTGAGCCTAAGCGTCGCACCCTTGGGTTTGTTTAGATTGTTTTCTGGTGTGTACACTGCGGGGTGCATTATTGCCTTTACCCTTTTAGCCCAAGAGAGTCCTAATAACAACTACAAAGAAATCTACCTAACCCGATTCAAGCTAAACCCTTGGAAAAGAACCGTGGTCAAAAGAAAAATCAAGGGGGAATTACTACACTACCTAAAAAGAAAATAAAAAATCTTTTTGGTCTTTTCTTTAGACTACTTGCCTCAAGAATACTGTCTAAGTGGTCCGTCATCAGGAAGGGTCTCCTAAAGGTGTCCATCTTCGGGCCAAGACGATGAAACAAGACAAAACTAAAAACAGTATACACACAATTCAATTAACCTATACAACTATACAACAACAACAAACAAGTCTCCCACCACACACATAAGAATATGGCATGCCCTCATGACAAATGACAATAAAGTACAAGGGGGTAAGGAAATTTCCCTGGAGCTCAGTCGAAGTCAGAGATGGAGGTTGGGTTTACATTGCAGGCCCTTCCAATGGCGCAGAACCACGCCATAAATCTGCTCCCCGATTTAGCCTGCCGCTTGGACATTGCATCCAACCGGACGTGAAGGTTATCTACGGAGGTGCGCAAAAGAGCCACATCTTCCTCCAAGGTGGGCATACCAGCGCCAGACTGGGACCTAGAGGGTCTTGTCGCATCATGGGACCTCCGTAGTGGTGCAGCAGGGGGTGGGGCCGCATCATCATCATCAATTTCTATGGGCACTACAACGTCCTTGCCCACATTTATCTTAGCAGCTCAGAAGGCAGCCTTCTTCGGCAATTTCCCGTCACCGGGCTGTTCGGGCACATCCGCCAATCTGCACAACCTCGTGACCAGGGAGGGAAAGTAGAACCCTCTGGTCAGTAATGGGGACCTGATCATCATTTCATCCCCAATCACCTGGGCGACATCAAAGTCCATCCCATTGACGAAGCACCACACCATCACAGCCCGCGGTCCATTCACATCAGTAGTATTACTGGAGGGCAAGAAACGGCTACAAATCACGGTGAACCAGCACTTGGCCTCCCATGTGAAAGAATTAGAATTGAGAGTTATGTTTTCCTTCACCCATGTAGGATGCCCACCCAGACAGATAGATTCAATCAGCATGTTCCAATTGACCGCCGGAGATTGATAGGCCCGGTAGTAATCAACTTCACCAGTGAATTGAGGTATCCTATAGACCCGACGAATTGCCTTTACGGAGGCATCCACCACTTTTCCCCTAACCGGGACTGATCGAAGCATATGTTTCGGGCAGTTCGCGTAGAACTCCCGGACCATCATTATGTTCGCAGTCTCCGGCTCCTCAAATAAGAAGTCCAACCCTCACCTTCGGATCTCCTGATACATGGAAGGGTTTTCAGATTGCAGAGTTGCCCGGTCTATTGGCACTTCCACGACACAATTCTTGGCAGCCTTAGCATTGAACCGGTCTTCTGCCTCTAGGGAGTCAAAACGGGTTGCGTCCCAGGTTGGTGCTGATGTGCTGGCAGTGTTTCTGCGCTTACGGGGAGCCATGATACCTGCAACCAAAGAGGGACAACCGTTAGGGTGGTCCTAGCAATGTGCCAGTCGGGTGATTACTCAGACTTCACCACCCGCCGTCACCAACCAAATCAAACTCGCCAAAAGTGGCCAATGTACAACATTAGGTGGGCCACATTGTCAACATATACATACAAGCCCCATTGTTACCACAATCTCCTCAACTTCCAACATACTGACCCACTTAGGCCCCCAACAACAGTAATGTCCCCCAATTAGCAATACAAACTACCCACATAGGCCCCCAAAATAGAGTAAAATTTGACATTCTTCAACACCCGTGGTTCATGGACCACCCCACTCCACACAAGATATTACCATTATTAAGCACACCCCACATTTCACAATTTAACCCCAAAGTGGCCACACCCACCATATAACAAGTCAACACTCGGTGGGGAACAACCATTATCTAACAATATTCAGGATCTACTACAAACAAAACTAATTAAAAAGCAAAAATTACAAAAAATAAAAAGAGAAAAAGACAAACTTACTGGAAAAGGTTGACAAAGAAGAAAAATGTTTTGGGTGAAGAGGAAGAAGAAGAAGGGGGAATTTATGGGGGTTTTGGGTTGAGGGAGTTGAAGAGAGAAAGAGGAAGTGGGTTGTTGGGTGGGGAGAAGAAAAGGGATTGGGGTTTTGGGTTAGGGGGTCGTGTTGGTAGTGGGTGAGGAGGGGAGGGGTTCTTAAATTAAAACAAAGTAAAAAGGAAAAGAAAAATTAAAAAAGAAAACATACCTGGGCGTGACAGATCTCAACGCGGTCGACTGCAGCCGCGGTGAGGTTCAGAGAGGCTATTTCGCCGCGGTCGTGCCGCGGTTCAGAGAGGCTATTTTGTCGCTGTCGTGTCGCGGTCTGCCGCGGTTCAGAGAGGGACTTTTACCACGATCGCGCTGCGGTGACGGTCTTCCGAGGCCTTTCAGCTTGGTTTTGCAATTTACTTAGTTTTAAACTCATTTTCACCTTACCAGATTTGTTCTATGCCCCAGGCTTTTGCTCAACACTTTCCACAACTGTCCTGCACACTAAAAAATCATGTTAAGAAAATACTACTACCATGGGTTTCCTCCCATGAAGCGCCTGATTTAACGTCGCGGCATGACGAGTACAACAATCAATGGGTTGCCTCCCATGAAGCGCCTGATTTAACGTCGCGGCACGATGAGTACAACAATCAATGGGTTGCCTCCCATGAAGCGCCTAATTTAACATCGCGGCACGATGCAGAGTCTCGCCCCACTAATCAGCGAGCACGACCTTGGTCTTCTCACGATTCATGGCACCACCCCAATAGTGCTTGGCTCTATGACCATTCACCAAAACTGTTCTTTCACCATGTATAGCTCGCAGCTCAAGCGCACCATAAGGAGTGACTCTTACTACTTCAAACGGTCCAGACCATCTCGATTTCAGATTACCAGGAAACAACCTCAGCCTGGAATTGAATAACAATACCTGTTGGCCTGGCTTAAATTGTCGTGGTTTAATGTGCTTGTCATGCCATCTCTTGGTCTTCTCTTTGTAAAGTTTGGCATTTTCATACGAGTGCAGCCTGAACTCATCTAATTCATCCAACTGCAGCAATCTTTTCTCACTTGTGGCTTCAAGGTTCATGTTTAGCTTTTTGATGGCCCAATATGTTTTATGTTCGAGTTCAACGGGCAAGTGACACGCCTTCCCATAGACCAACTTGTACGGTGACGCCCCAATTGGCGTTTTGTAAGTTGTTCTATATGCCCATAAGGAATCATCTAGCTTTGCAGCCCAATCTTTCCTGTTCACACTCACCGTTTTCTCCAATATTTGCTTTATTTCTCTGTTGGAGACCTCAGCTTGTCCACTTGTTAGAGGGTGATATGCAGTCGCAACTCGATGACGAACTCCATATTTAGCTAAAAGGTTATTCAACAACCGATTGCAAAAATGTGTTCCTTCATCACTAATCAAGGCACGTGGAGTTCCAAATCTCGAGAATGTGTTCTTCTTCACAAACGCAGCTACAACCATGGCATCATTTGTCGTCAATGCAACTGCCTCCACCCACTTCAACACGTAGTCAACTGCCAGTAGAATGTATTTGTTACCTCCGGATGTTGGGAATGGACCCATAAAATCTATCTCCCACACATCAAAAATCTCTACCTCCAGGATATTGTTCAAGGGCATCTCGTGCTTTCTCGTGATTGTTACTGTTCTCTGGCACTGGTCACACTTTTTAACAAACGCGTGAGCGTCTTTGAATAGAGTTGGCCAAAAGAACCCAGATTGTAGCACTTTCGCCGTTGTTCTATCTCCACCGTGATGGCCTCCATAGGGTGAGGCATGACAATCATACAACACGAGTTCCACCTCTTTGTCAGTAATACACCTCCTCATCAACTGGTCACCACATTCTTTGTACAAGTATGGCTCATCCCAGTAGTAAGACTTCACATCACGTAACAACCTCTTCCTTGCCTTAGATTCCATTTCCGGGGGAAGTACCCCACTCACCAGATAATTCACAAAGTCAGCATACCATGGAGGAGGGTCTTGGGTTATAGCGAAAAGTTGCTCATCAGGAAACACTTCTTTGATTTCTCCACCATCCTCCACATGGTCGTGATTTTCCAGCCTTGACAGATGGTCCGCTACCTGGTTTTCAGTGCCCTTTCGGTCTCGTATCTCCACATCAAATTCCTGCAACAATAACACCCAGCGCATCAATCTAGCTTTGGATTCCTTCTTTGTAAATAGATACCTGATTGCTGCATGATCTGTGTGGACTATGACTTTTGTTCCCACCAAGTATGCCCGAAATTTTTCAAAGGCCCACACCACAGCTAGCAGCTCCTTTTCAGTGGTGGTGTAATTCTGTTGTGCAGCATCAAGGGTCTTACTCGCATAGTAAATGGAGTAAAATACCTTGTCTCTCCTCTGGCCGAGCACTTCCCCCACTGCATGGTCACTTGCATCACACATAAGTTCAAATGGTTCGGACCAATCAGGTGCAACAATTTTGGGGGCAGCCACCAATTTCTTCTTAAGCTCCTCAAATGCCTTTAGGAAGGCTTCATCAAAATTGAACTTGACATCTTTTTCCAGCAACCTGCACAAAGGAGTAGCAATTTTAGAAAAATCTTTAATAAAGCGTCTGTAAAATCCTGCGTGTCCCAAGAAACTCCGGACACCCTTCACAGAAATTGGTGGAGGTAGTCTTTCAACTGCCTCCACCTTTGCCTTATCAACTTCGATGCCACTCCTTGACACTCTATGACCCAAAACGATGCCTTCCTGCACCATAAAGTGGCACTTCTCCCAATTTAAGACCAGATTTGTTTCTTCACAACGGGCCAACACCATGCCCAGATTTGTCAAACAATTATCATAAGATGACCTAAAGAGCGAGAAGTCATCCATGAACACCTCTACGAATATTTACACCATATCAGTGAAAATAGCCATCATGCATCTCTGGAAGGTGGCTGGTGCATTACAAATACCGAACGACATTCGCTTGAAGGCGAAGGTGCCATAAGGACAAGTAAACGTCATCTTCTCCTGATCCTCTAGGCATATGACAATTTGATTATACCCGGAGTACCCATCTAGAAAACAATAATACTCATGTCCAGCTAATCTGTCCAACATTTGGTCAATGAAGGGGAGAGGGAAGTGATCCTTGCGGGTTGCCTTGTTGAGCCTTCGATGGTCAATGCAAACTCTCCATCCCATTACATTGCGGGTAGGAATCAGCTCATTCTTCTCATTCTCAATCACGATCATCCCTCCCTTTTTGGGCACACATTGAATCGGGCTCACCTAGTTACTGTCAGAAATAGGAAAGATGATACTTGCATCCAGCAATTTTATGACTTATTTCTTCACCACTTCATTCATGATGGGATTTAACCTCCTCTGATGCTCAACACTCGGGCGGTGTCCCTCCTCCATAAAGATTTTGTGCATACAAAATGAGGGACTGATTCCCTTGATATCTGCAATGGTCCACCCTATTGCCTTTTTGTGCTCACGAAGTATTCTGAGCAATTTCTCTTCTTGTGGTTTGGTCAGGCTAGACGAGATGATCACGGGCAGTGTTTCAGAGTTTCCCAAATAAGCATAGCGCAAATGTGCTGGAAGAGGTTTAAGTTTCAACTTTGGAGATTCCTCAATAGAAGGCTTAGGAGGGGTTAGAGTGACAGGCTTGTTCAACTCCTCAAATTTCCCTAGCTCGTGAATGTAAAAACAGAATATTTTAAGAGCATTCTCAATCTCTCCACTTGTTTCATCTCCACTATCTTCTTCACCTCCCACCAAAACTTGCTCAAGAGGGTCCACAGGACACATGTAGGGAACCACTGATGCATCCTTGCTTTCCACCACAGTAATCATGGATAGCTCTTTATAGTGGACTGGTAATTTGAGTGATTTATAGACATTAAACACCTCCACTCGATCACCAACCCGCATTGTCATTTTTCCTTCACACACATTGATGATAGATCTGCCCGTAGCTAAAAAGGGACGCCCCAAAATAAATGGGACTTGTTGATCAGGCTCATAATCCAGGATAATGAAATCAACTGGGAATATGAAAGATCCCACTTGTACCAGTACATCTTCGATCACTCCCTCAGGATGAGCAAGGGAGCGGTCAGCCAACTGTAAAATCACTGTTGTTGGGCGTGGCTCACCCAACCCCAACTGCCTGAACACCGATAGTGGCATCATATTAATGCTTTCCCCAAGATCACACAAGGCTCGCCCGACTGCATGCTTACCAATTGAGATTTGGATAGTAAAACTACCCGGATCCTTTAACTTCTGAGGTAGCTTGCTCTGAATTGTGGAGCTACACTCCTCAGTGAGTGCCACGATCTCATACTCAGTCAGCCTTTTTTTGTGGGCCACAATGTCCTTGATGTATTTGGCATATTTGGGCACCTCCTGCAGAATATCTACCAGTGGAATGTTGATTTGTACCTGCTTCAAGAGGTCAAGGAACTTTTTGTATGCGGCATTATCTTTCACCTTTTGCAACCTTTGAGGGAACGGAGGGGGTGGCCTTGCAACCACTGGTGGGGGTTGCTCAGCCACGGCCTCATCAGCTGGCATTTCCGACTCTTTTCGATTGGCAGATGTTGGCTCAATAATAGTTGGTTCCTCATTAAAAGTTACCTGTTTTCTCTTCTCGGATTGCACTTCTTCCAATTTCCTCCCATTCCTCAATGATACAGCATTGACAGAAGCCTTAGGATTGGCTTCATTGTCACTTGGAAGGGCCCATGTTGGTCGGGTATTTTGGGAACTAGCAAGTTGACCCACTTGACATTCCAAATTTCTCATTGCTACCATCTGGGCTTGGTTATCTGCCATCATCTTCTGATTGAAAGCAAGTTGGCCGTTCATCATTCTTTTCATAATTTCCTCTAGGCCACGTGATTGCTCAGCCTGAGGTGGCTTGTAATGTTGCTGAGGTGCATGAGGTGCTAGAGGCCTGTAATTACTCTGAGTGCCTTGATTTCCACCCCAAGAGAAGTTTGGGTGGTTCCTCCAGCTGGGATTATAATTGTTCCCATATTGATTGGCTTGCCGTCTATTTTGATTTCCCACATAGCAGACAGACTCTGGATTGGCTGGGCATGAATCACTCTGGTGACCCTCTCTGCAAACATCACAAAAGACTTGGACCTGTTGTACTGGTTGGACCTGTTGGGGTGGGAGAGATTGTTGCTTATTAATGATCATGATAATCTGATTCACTTAGTTAGTCAATGTCGAAATCTGAGCTGACAATGCTGAGACAACGTCTAATTCAAGAACCCCTGGTGACTTTTGAACCATATTCCTTCCCATTTCACCTTGCCAGTCTGGATTGCTCTTGGAGAATTTATTCAATAAAGCAAATATTTCATCATAATTCTTCTCCAATACCTGACCTCCAGCTGCTGCATCTACCACAATCTTTGTTTGGGGATGGAGTCCCTCGATGAACGTGTGGACCAACACCTCGTTTGTCTGATTGTGATGAGGACAGTCTCTGAGTAGCCCCTTAAATCTCTCCCATGCTGAATACAAAGACTCGCCTATTTTCTGATTAAAGGAGACTATATCACTCCTGATCTTAGCAGTCTTGCCTGTAGGGAAGAACCTCGTCAGAAATTTCCTCGCCAAATCATTCCAGGATGTAATAGAATTGGCCGGTTCTGCTTTTAGCCATCGCTTCGCTTCACCCAACAGAGAGAATGGGAAAAGTGTAAGCCTCACATAATCTGGAGTAACCCCGTTAGTGATATAAGTATCACTAATCTCCAGGAAGTTCAGGATGTGCTGCTGAGGATCCTCATTTGGGAGACCCATAAACTGCCCATTTGCGTGATGTAGCTGGATCATGCTCTGCTTTAGCTCAAAGTGCCCAGTGATTCTGGGCTTCACGATACTAGAGGTAACATTATCAATACTGGCCATATTCACAAGAAATTGAACGAAGTTCTGAATATTGTTCGTATCCCTTTCTTCCCTTAACCTCCTGTGAAATGTCCTCTCAAGTTCGGGGTAGAAGCCGTCAAGTTTGTCCTGGCTTCTGACCCTTCGCATTCAATTAGAACTCCTGAGATTAGAACAACGATCCAGTAACGTTAGACTAGATGTAATAAACAATTAAAGTAAAAACTAGAAAGTAGTCTATTTTCAAGTCCCCGGCAACGGCGCCAAAAACTTGTTCCTCCCAAACGCACATGCAAGTATACGTGGTCGTACAAGTAATATAATGATAAATCGGATTGTCGAACCCACAGAGACTTGTATAAACTACTCACTACTTCACTATAATTGTTATTCAACCAAGCTAAAATAAAATCCAATAGTGTAATTATGCTAAACTACAATTCTAGGAATTAACTAATTATCAAGTAACGAAAATGTTGATATGTATTCAGTAGAGACAAATATTCCAGGGTTGTGATTGTTTCACCATTCGTATTGTATTCTAATTAATTCTCCCTTTCATACAATTCATGCATGGTTGCTAATTAATCGATAATTGTTCTCATAGCCTTCTCCCGAAGCACTACTCGCATGTTCTCAATAGATTAACGCCTATATTGCTATGAAATTAATCTATCAGAATGCATTAAGATTACGATATCTAATTAAGCACGGTGACTAGGTATATTCCTATCCTTAGCCACAAATCCTCTCCCCTTGAGGGTTAAGATTGCGCTCTCTTCAATTCTTCTCTAATCTATACACGCCTTTCCCAAGCATAGCATAGATAGTATATAGAACCTAACTACTGGCCAAACAATTAAGCAATTAAACACAGAATTGAAGACACAACCATATATTGAGTGAATTATAATCAAGGTCAAATTAATGTTGAAACACAATATTCATGGCTAATCACAACCCCAGAACAATGGGTGTTTAGCCACTCATGCTCAAATATGACAAAACCCCAATAGAAATCATACTACTCAAAGCAAGAGATGAAAAGAAAAGATTTGAAGGTCTAATTGTTCCAATTTCTTCCCACAATGAAGTATTCTCTCAATTTGCTGCTCAAAAACTCATCTCCCCCCTCTTGGGCGGAATTCTAACACTTATATAGGGTTTGGGGCAATAAAATCCCGTGTTTGCACTTTTAGTCCCTGAAGTTCCAGCGATTCACCGCGGTCGGCTAATTTTTCTGGCTTCAGATCCTTCCACAGCGGTCGCACCGCGGTCGCGGTGGCCTTCCTTCAGTTCTCTTCTCGCTTAATGTTCAGCGCAATTCATGAATATCACTGTGATTGGCCTCAAATCTCCATAGTTGACTCCAATTTGCTCCAATATCTTCTCCTCGTGACATGTAACCTGCAAAGCACAAAAGACACTAATTAGAGCATTTTGTTATCAATATTTACATTAAAACAACACAAAGTGTGGTTCATTAGGGGCATAATTATAGTTAACTTCACCTATCATCAATGACCCAAGGGGTCATTTTATAAATTTAGACTTTTTTCCATGCTTAATAGTCATAAAAAGACTAATTTTAAATACCTCAATTTGCGTGCGCAGTCCGGGCGTGAAACCAGAAAGCTTTTATGTGAAAATATGAGAAATAGTGATTTCTAGAATTTAAATTTGATAAAAGTTGACTTTGGTCAACATTTTGAGTAAACGAACCCGGATCTGTGTTCCGACTATCCTGGGAGGTCGGCAGTAAAATATGGGACTCGGGCGTATGCCCGAAAATGAATTCCGAGGTCCCAAGCCTTAGAAAATAATTTTTGAAAGAAATCATTTTGCTGAAATATTTATGAATTAAAGAAAATAAATAATATTTGAAATCATTGGTATCGAGCCCGTATTTTGGTTCCGGATCTCGGTACAGATTTGTTATGATATTAAAAGGTTAACTGTGAAATTTTGAGTAAACGGACCTGGATCTGTGTTCCTGACTATCCAGGGAGGTCGGCAGTAAAATATGGGACTCGGGCGTATGCCCAAAAATGAATTCCGAGGTCCCAAGCCTTAGAAAATAATTTTTGAAAGAAACCATTTTGCTGAAATATTTATGAATTAAAGAAAAGAAATAATATTTGAAATCATTGGTATCAGGCTCGTATTTTGGTTCCGGAGCTTGGTACATATTTGTTATGATATTAAAAGGTTAACTCTGAAATTTGGTGAAAGACGGAGTTCGTTTGACGTGATTCGGACATCCGGTTGTGAAATTATGAACTTTAAGAGTTCTGGTTGAAAATGTGAGGTTTGAGGTTTAATTCATAGTTTTACATGATAATTTCATGATTTGATCGCACGAGCAAGTCCGTATGATGTTTTTAGACTTGTGTGCATGTTTTGTTTAGAGCCCCGTCATCGCATTGCCCAGCCCCCCCCCCTTACCCTATGTGATCACGCTCAACTATGTCTTCTAAAAAGGCTAAGCGGGCGTTGCAAATATAATCTGAGTATTTAGCCCAGAGTCGAATCCCACAAGGGAATTAACGTACAAAATGTTGTTGTCAGAGTACTGAATTCTTAATAATCAACTTTCTCAAAAGTTATGAATATCACTTTGTGTTGTTTCTACTACTATCGCTGAACAGAAATAATAAACTAAAGATTAATTAACAATAAGGTTTAAACAATTGGAATAAAGGTCGAAGGTTATGGTTTCCCCCGTTGGTGAAACTCCTTCTTGTATACTTCCTATAGTTTTGATTTAGTTGTCTCTATCAATCATGAACACTCTAGTTATCATAAATCTCTCTCAAGTAATTATGATAATTTACTAGACGCACTCTCTCAAGTTACGCTAGCTAGATTGCATTACATTTCACTTTAGATTGAACCCGAGGTATCGTTATCTCTAATCCAACCTCTAAACCCTCGGTTATGACTCTCGCCTATACTCCGGGAGTGGTGTTGTTCATACAACTATCTAAATATGCACTCTCTCTCAAGTAGATACATAATAAATAGGCACAGCTAATTGAGGGCCTTTCAATCAACTACAACAAGAACGTAGTTTAACAAATAGAGATTAACATCCAAACAAAACTATATTAATATCTCAACAAGTTCATCCCCAACGGGTTCCACCAAAACCATAGATTAGAAAAGTTAGCTACTCATAATAATGCTAAAAACTACAAAAGAATTCATAAGCAAAGGTAAAAGCACAAAAGAAGGAGATATGTATTGATGCCCCAAATTGCCTCCTTGCCTCTTGCCCTTGCTTTTCTTGTTCTAACTTTAAACCTTGATAAACTCCTCTCTTGGACGAATTGAACCTTTTATAGTTTGTGTGGATTGGCCTTGAAATTCCAAAAACACCCTCCAACTTATATTTTCGCGTCTGGACTAGCGCGAGCGCGCTAGTCACGCACTAATGCCCGCGCTAGTTGGGTTATACACTGTCTTCGAAGATCTGGACTAGCGCGGGCACGCTAAGGTCGCGCTACAGCCCGTACTAGTGGGGTTATTCACTGCCTCAGTATGCTGAACTGGCGCGGGCGCGCTAAGGTCGCTCTACAGCCCGCACTAGTGGGGTTTCCTACTGCCTCGCTGACTTTCCAGCCTTCAATTCACCCCAAAATTACCCCATGGCCTGTTACTCTTCAAATTCGCCCGGATCACCGTCATAAGTCCTCAATAGCTTATTGTACTCCTGTGAAACACAAAAATCACAATTAGAGCCAATTTATCATCATTTAACACACTTAAGACCGTGAAGCATCATTAAGTTGGAGTATAAATATGCTCTAAACTATGCAATTTTAGCCTATTATCAACACCCCAAACTTAAATCATTGCTAGTCCTCGAGCAATCCACTACATCCTACAAGGTTTCTTTGCATCAAACACTTCCCTACGGTGTAACACCACAGATATTTTACAAGCATTAAAGCTAGCAGTGTAACATCTATGCCTCAAGCGGCGACTCTCAAATTCCATGCCATACTCCTACTTCCTCGAGATACTCTACAAAGAGGTCAAGACTTACCTCTTTTTCATAAATCACGTGCCCTCACATCACACAATTGAGAATAGTTCCACAAAGAGATAATATTAAGAACATCAGGAACTTTAAATCGGAAGAATTCACTCACTCTCAAAAAGAACATTCATATGCCACACAAATACGTCATAAGCTCGCCCGTAGTGTAATACTCCACTAATTGAGTTTATTCAGCCTAAGATCAATAGGTCTTTATTTGGTTGTAATGTAGGCTAAGGGACGGGTAAGATACATTTGGCTATAGTGACTAACCTCCCTAAGCACTTTTAATACAATTACATTAACATTCAGCCCATTTCCATGCTTGGCCAGAACTTTCATCACACTTTTCTTCATACTTACCCCCTACTTTTAGGTGCAACTTTCTTTTTCACGCCACTAATCATCAAGGACTACATTTATTTATTGTCCTCATTCTTTCTTTTGTTTTTTTTTTCTAAGTGGACTTCACTTTTGCCTTTTATTTCTGTTTTTTTTTTCACACTTTTGCACCTTTCATTTTATTTCCTTAATTTCCCTAACAAACCAAACCATCACCCCACACTTTGACTTTTACATATCAGCTCACAATTCAAGTGCTCATGGGAGGTACAGGGTTCAAACGGACAGGCTATTCAAACAATTGTGTATGGTTCATCATGTGGTTATCAGGGCCTTTAGTCTTTTGATTAGAGTAGGGGTCGCGAGAGAGCAGAGCATATCGCCCTGCCATTGTCACGAGTCTGTTTATAGTCGCGACTGTTGTCATAGTCAACAAGGTTGAAACTTCCAGGAAAAAACTTCGAATTGGGAGGGTGATCCTCCCGGTGAACTGACCGTACCCCAAACCGACACAGGTGAACAAGTAAAGTATACTAGGGCGCTTGAGAGAACCATGTCGAAGGAAATCGGCAAAATGACCCCGTAACTTCGGGAGAAGGGGTGCTCTCCTATCTTTTGATTAGGAAAGCGGCACATACCATGGGGTAGCGAAAGAACATGCTTATAGGCTCAACAGGGTTAACTATGGTCAATTACATTCGGGTGGGTACATATTTGTGGCTGGCTTAACAAAGAAATGCCTATAACCCTTCTAAGACTAAACAAACTTCTATTTCGATTTGTACACACACAGGGCAAGTTCTAGGTACCAAATGCAGACATAGAATAAGATACAAAATACCTCACACACACATGGCACATAATTCAATCCAAATTGGTTCATCAAAACACTCCATTGAGCATTCAGGTTAGTTGCAACATGCACCATTAAGGTATTCTACAAGAGTCAACAAGTGAGACTAAGCGTCACACTCTAGGATTTACGATGTTTGGGTGTAACACACTAAGGGTAACATTTTATCATTCAGCACCTTGCCCAAAGGACTCCTAACAACTAAAACTAAAACAAAGGTTAGCTATACCCGGTTGAAGCTAAACCCTTGGAAAAGAACCGTGGTCAAAAGAAAAACCAAGGGGGAGTTACTACACTACCTAGAAAACTGCGTAAGAAGTCTGTCATCACGAAAGTTGCCTAAGAAGTCCGTCATCAGGAAGAGTCCACTAAATTTTCTGATGATTTTTTTTTTATCGACTTGGAACCTCAAGAACCCCGCCGAAGGGATCCGTCGTCGGGCCAAGACGACTTGATTAACTATACCTAAAAAAAACAACTAAAGCAAACTACAAAAAGAAAAACATAAAACAAAACTACAATTCTATCGAGTTAAACACAAACTAAAGCAAACAATTTCATAACTGTACAACATACAACAAAATAGGGAATCCATCTCCCACCCCACACTTAAAATGAGGACATGTCCTCATGGTCAAGTAAAACAGATTAAGGAAAGGGGACTTCCTTGACAGCTCAATCCTGGTCGGAGACGGTGCCGTAGTCCACGTTGCACGCATGACCCAGGGCGCGGAGCCAACCCATGATCCTCTTCTCAGATTTTTTCTGCTGGGTGGCCATCTCATCAACACGAGTCCCCAGGTCAATCACTGAGGTCCTTAGCCCAACCACATCTTGCTCTAGGAGGTCTAACCGCTGTCCAAGACTGGCCCCAAACAGGCCTCCAACATCCGCAGCCTGCTCCTGAACGGGTTGCTCCTCCTCCATGTGCTTAGTATCATCTCCACCATGTTGTGGCTCCTACTCCGCCTCATCATCCTCCGAATCCTGCCCTATCAAATCCTCAGCCTCCACCACCACGTCCTTTCCCTTAGTGACTCTCTCAGTTGTGAAGGGGTGCACCGCAGGCACCCGGCCATCTATAGCAAAGTCACCGGACACACAGCTTGCCTGCACAACCGAGTGACGAGCGAAGGGTAGAAGAATCCATACTGTTTGACCTTAATGCGTGTAAACATCTCGGCATGAATCACCTTGGCCGCATCGAATGGTGCATTATTCATGAAGCACCAAATCAAACACCCTCGAGGGATGTTCACCTCTGAAAGGTTCTTGGAAGGCAGGAGGTGACTGTTGATCAAGTACAACCAACATTTGGCCTCAAACTTTAGGGCCGAGGAGTGGAATTTGTTTCCATATTTATACCACTTCAATGTAACTCCCGGTTGACAGATGATCGGGGTGAACGTATCCCAGGGAGTATCTTTTCCACTATATGTCTGGTAGCCATCCACATAGCCCAGTGCTGGTAGAGGTAGCATGTACACTGACCGGATATTCTCTGAGGAGGCATTGACTGGTATGTTCCGCACTGTTACCACATAGTTCTTATGTTCTGGAGAATTGGCATAAAATTCCCGGACAAGCATGGCATTTGCCTCATCATGATCTTCCAAGAACACATCCAGGCATCGTCGTAGTAACTCCGTAGGCATATTAGGACATTTTATCTGGAGTGCGTTAATATCCATGGCTTGCTCAGGTACGATCGTTTTATCCTCCTTTGCATTGAACCGGTCTTGGGCTTTTGCGGAGACGAACTTTTGGCGATTGAAAGGTCGGGAGTCAATTGATTTACGAGGCCTTCCTCCTGTGGAGGCTCTTGCTGGGCAGCTAGAGGAGGAACCGGTGGCTTGGCGCTTTCGTGGAGGCATGGTACCTACAATTAGCACAGTGTTAGCTCAGTACAACAGGGTGACCCAATGTGGTTACTCAGACTTCACCACAAAATTGGTCACAGTAATTCCCTCCAAGGAGGCATTTTTACAAACATGTGGTGGGCAATGAACAAGTTTAACCCCAAGCATTCAATATTAGACATGAAACACCACCACAATAACCCAAATATACTCACACCACCCCCACAAACCATATGTTAAAACTTCTCAGCCCACAACAACTACTACCATGTATGACTACCCACTAAGAAAACTACAATCTTGTACATAAAGCAAAAGAAAATAAAGCTACAAAAAAAAAATGGAGAAATACATACCGGTAGAGTTGAAGGAGGGGAATATAGTAATGGGTATTGAGGAAGACTTGGAGAGGGAAGAATGTCGTGAGTGGGGAAGGGAGGATCTGCGTTTGGTTGTTCTTGCTTGGTTGAAGGAGGAGAGGTGATGAAGAGAAGAAGAAGGACGGGAGGGGTTGTAATGGGGGTTAGTGTTTTAATGGGAGAGGGAAAGTGGGGGAATTGGGAAGGGTGGGACGGTTGGGGTTGGGTAGGGCAAATATTAATTGGTTAGTGGGGGAAATAAGAAAAAAAAATGAACAACTTACCTGATGTCGAGACGGACTAGCGCGGGCTTAGCGCGGGCTTAGCGCGGGCGCGCTAGTCCCATGGGTCTAGGCCTCCAGGGACAGTGAGAAACCTCACTGGCACGGGCTTAGCACGGCCGCGCTAGTGGGTATTACCTGGGACAGTGAGAAACCTGACTAGCACGGCCTCTAGCGCGGGCTGAGCGCGGGCGCGCTAGTCCAGGCTTCCTCAGCCTTATGCCTTTATTTTCTTCTTTCTTTGGGGTCTTTTGCCCACCCCTTTTCTCGCACACCTGCATATGTTAGTACATATATTATAACTATTGGGTTGCCTCCCAACCAGCGCTTGATTTAACGTCGCGGCACGATGAGTACAACAATCAATTGGTTGCCTCCCATGAAGCGCCTGATTTAACGTCGCGGCACGACGCAGAATGAGCGCAATTAAGGATCGCTCAACCTCTGAGGTTCAAAAAGATGCACCACAGACAGCTCATTGGTTTCATTCATCCCCACATACATTTTCAATCTTTGTCCATTAACCTTGAAGGCGTTAGACCCATCTTCCGCAGCAATTTCCACAGCACCAGAAGGAAACACTTCGACCACTTTGAATGGTTCAGACCATCGGGACTTGAGCTTACCCAGAAACAATCTCAATCTGGAGTTGTAGAGCAATACTTTGTCTCCGGGTTTGAAATTTTGGTCCACAATGTTTTTGTCGTGTAACCTCTTCATTCTCTCCTTATATAGCCTTGTGCTCTCAAATTCTTGATATCTGAACTCTTCCAACTCAAGCAGCTCTGTGACTCGATTTTTGCCCGCAACATCAAGATCCATGTTCAACTGCTTTAATGCCCATTAAGCTCGATGTTCTAGCTCCACAGGCAGGTGACAGGCCTTACCAAATACCAACTTGTACGGATACATACCAATTGGTGTTTTAAATGTAGTACTATAAGGCCCAGAGTGCGTCATCAAGCTTCTTCGCCCAATCAGTTCTTGTGGCGTTTACTATTTTGGTCAGCACACTCTTGATTTCCCGGTTTGATACCTCAACCTGCCCGCTCATCTGAGGGTGATAAGGGGTTTCCACCTTGTGGCGCACATCATACTTGGCCAGTAGCTTCTCGAAGAAACGATTGCAAAAGTGTGTGCCTCCGTCACTAATAATGGCCCTTGGAATCCCGAACCGGGTGAATATGTTTTTCTTCAAGAACCCCACCACCACTCTTGCATCATTAGTGGGGAACGCTGTAGCTTCCACCCATTTAGACATGTAGTCTACAGCAACAAGTATGTACTTATTGCCATAGGAGCTGACAAAGGGACCCATGAAGTCAATCACCCACACATCAAACACCTTCACTTCTTGTATTGGGTTCATGGGCATCTCATGTAGACGGGATATGTTCCCCGTTCTTTGGCACTCATTACAGCCCTTCACCCATTGGTGAGCATCTTTGAACACAGTCGGCCAGTAGAAACCGGCCTCTAACACCTTAGCTGTTGTCCGAACTCCTCCAAAACGGCCTCCATATGGTGATGCGTGACAAGCCTGCAAAATAGAAAATTGTTCTATCTTGGGGACACACCTCCGGATCATGTTATCAATACAGATTCTAAACAAATGAGGTCCATCCCAATAGTAATTGCGGTAGTCACGATAAAATCATTTCTTTTGGACATAATAGAGTTCATAGGGTTCAATACCGCTCGCCAGGTAGTTTGCAATGACTGCATACCATGGCACATCTTCCACACTCGTGGCTAGCATCTGCTCATCTGGAAAGGTTTCCAGAATATCCTCAGACACAATCGCATTCTCAGCACCTTCAAGATGTGACAGATGTTCAGCAACTTGGTTCTCCGCGCCCTTGCGGTCACGAATCTCCAAGTCAAATTCTTGAAGAAGCAACACCCAACGAATTAAGCGCGGCTTGGACTCTTTCTTATCAACCAAGTATCTGATGGCTGCGTGGTTAGTGTACACTATCACCTTTGACCCGATCAATTAAGACCTGAACTTGTCAAAGGCGAACACTACTGCCAACATCTCCTTCTCGGTCACCGTGTAGTTCACCTGAGCTCCACTCAAAGTACTACTTGCGTAGTAAATTGGGTGCATTCTTTTATCTTTGCGCTGGCCCAACACGGCTCCCACTGCGTAGTCACTAGCATCGCACATGAGTTCAAACGGTTGCTCCCAGTCGGGAGCAACGATAATTGGTGTTGTGACTAGCCGCTTTTTCAGCTCCTCAAACGCCACCCTGCAATCATCAAAAAACACAAAGGGGTTATCTTTTTCAAGAAACTTACAGAGGGGGTTGGCGATCTTGGAGAAATCATTGATGAATCATCGATAGAACCCGGCGTGCCCGAGGAAGCTACGAATAGATTTGATTGATGTGGGAGGTGGAAGTTTTTCGATCACAACGACTTTAGCTCTGTCCACCTCAATTCCTTTACTTAAAACCAAGTGCCCCAAGACAATCCCTTCTTGTACCATGAAATGGCACTTCTCCCAATTAAGCACAAGATTCGTCTCGATGCACCTCTTTAGGACACGGGTTAAATTTGCTAGTCACTCATCGAATGAATTTCCCACTACTAAGAAATCATCCCTAAATACCTCCATGATATCTTCCACCATGTCTGTGAATATGTCCATCATGCACCGTTGAAATGTAGCAGGTGCATTGCAGAGGCCGAATGGCATTCTCCTGAAGGAAAACACCCCATAGGGGCATGTGAAGGAGGTATTTTCCCTGTCTACTGGGGCAACTGAAATCTGATTGTACCCCGAGTACCCGTCCAGGAAGCAAAAGTGAGACCTCCCTGCCAGCCTGGCGAGCATCTGATCAATGAAGGGAAGTGGGAAGTGGTCTTTTCGGGTAGCAAGGTTCAGCTTGCTATAATCCATGCATATTCTCCAGCCTGTGACGGTTCTTGTGGATATCAACTCATTTTTGTCATTTTTTACAACCGTCATGCCACCCTTTTTCGGGTCACATTGCACTGGGCTAACCCAGTTGCTGTCATAGATAGGGAAAATGATTCCCGCATCTAACCACTTGATGATTTCTTTCTTCACCACTTCCTTCATGTTTGGATTCAAGCGCCTTTGGTGTTCCCTGGAAGGTCTGTGTCCCTCTTCCGGAGAATCTTGTGCATGCAATACGCTGGGCTGATCCCTTTAATATCTGCCATGGTCCATCCAATGGCAGTCTTGCACTCAGAGAGTACCTGTAACAGCTAATTTTCCTGCACATCTAACAAACTCGATGAGATAATAACAGGTAGCGTAGAATTAGGACCTAGAAATACGTACCTGAGATGGGTTGGCAATGGTTTCAACTCTAGTTTGGGTGGTTCTTCCACAGAGGGATTGGCTGGTGGGCTCTCTCTTTTCTCTAAGTGCAATGGTTCAAACTCGAGAGCCCTCGGCCAAAACCCTTTACCTTCAAGTGCTAACACCCACTCTGCCAATTCCTCCCTATTTTCCTCATCTAAATTCATTAAACATGCAGCAAGGGGGTCCTCAATAGTTAAGGACGCATCATATTCCTCCACTATCACATCCACAGCATCAATTAGAGAACAGTTGGCGAACTCACTCAGTCGCCTCATAGATTTCTGCACATTGAATGTGATTTCCTCATCATTAAGCCTCATCTTGAGCTCCCCAGTCTCACAATTAATGAGGGCTCTGCCTGTGGAAAAAAATGGCCTTCCCAGATTATGGGAATCTCCTTATCCACTCGACAGTCTAGTATCACAAAATAAGTAGGGAACACAAACTTCCCCACTTGCACCAAAACATCATCCAGGATACCCGACGGTCTCTTCATCGTCCTATCAGTTAGCTGCAGTAACATGGAAGTTGGTATGGCTCTACCAATACCCAGTCTCTTATAAATGGCCAGGGGCATGAGATTAATGTTGGCCCCTAAATCACAGAGTGCTTTGGCAAAAGCAAAATTGCCAATGGTGCAGGGAATTGTAAAACTCCCTGGATCAGACAACTTTTTTGCAATTGGTCGTGTTACCACAGCACTGCAAGTCTGAGTCAAATTCACAGTCGCCAAGTCTTGGAAATAAAAATTTCGGGACATCAAGTCCTTCATCATCTTCGCATACCCCGGCATCTCTTTCAGAGCATCAATCAGAGGAATGTTTACATGTATCTGCTTCAGCATATCCAAGAACTTTTTGTACTGCTCATCTTTTTGGTATTTTGCCAGCCTTTGAGGGAATGGTGCTGGTGGTCTCTTCTTCCCAGTGATTTGGGATTTTTCTTTCTCAACTACCACCTCAACTACTGGCTCTGGGGTTATCTCCACTTCCTTTTCAGCCTCACTCTGCCCACTGGGTTCTCCTTCAGCAGTTTGCACTGTTACCTTGGTCAAGGTTGTGGAATCATCAATTTCGATTGGCACTGGTACTAGTGTCTCTGCCCGCCTACTTTCACGAGCCAACTCTTGTTCCAAGCCTAAGTCCCTACCATTGCGGAGACTCACTGCCATCAGCTGCTTCGGGCCCTGGTCCTTAGGATTCACCTGAGTGTCTGCAGGTAAAGTCCCGGGAGGACGATTATTGACTGCCATTGAGATTTGGCCCAGCTCCACTTCGATATTTTTAATAGCTGAATCATGTGCATCTACTCTTTCACTGATTTTGGCAGTTGACCCAATCACCTGTTGCATCATTGCTTCAAGCCTGGAAAACCCATCTTCTTGCCTCCCCCCATATTGTTGCTGAGGAGGTGATATGCATGCTGCTGATTTTGATTGTTAAACCCTTGTGGCCTTTGGTATGGTGCCATATTACCATGAGGTCTCATGGAACCCATGTTGCCATTGTTATGCTGTTGATGAGGTGGTCTGTACGGCTGAACTTGCTGACCCCAATTCTGTCCACCCTGTCTCTGGCCTCCATAATTTGACACATAATTCATATTCTCCGGGTAGTGAAGATGGTCGCAGTCTGCATTCCACTTATTACCAATTGGTTGGCTAATGCAAGATGTGCATAAGCCCCCATTGGTATTATCCACGATATGAACTTGTTGCTTCTGCCCTGACTCCTCTACCTTCTTCGTAAGTAAGCTCTGTGTCATCAAAGTTGCCATATTTTCAGCAATAGAGTTGGACGGATCCAATGGCACTGAGTGGACGATTGGGGTAATAGGTGCACCCTGGTCATCCACCTTGAATTTTGTGCCATTTTATCAAGTAAGGCCTGGCATTCTCTCTACGTTTTACTCAGGAATGCTCCACCAGCTGAAGCATCAACATTAGCTTTCACACCATCGGCCAGACCCATATAAAATCGTTGCCCCAACATCTGTTCTGGAATGCCATGGTGAGGACAGACTACCAGAATCCCTTTAAATCGTTCCCATGTCTCCTGCAGTGTCTCCATAGGCTTTTGTCTGAAGCTCAAGATCTCATCAATTTGTTGCGTTGTCTTGTTCGGTGGATTGAATTTATTAAAAATCTTCTTGACCAACTCCTCCCATGTAGTAATAGAATTGATAGGGATCAAGTTCAGCCAAGTATGGGCTAATCCTGTCACTGAGAACGGAAACAGCAACAGTCGTATTGCCTCCGGAGTGATGTTTGGTTGCCTCTGTGTCTTGCATATCGACAGGAAGTTCTTCAAATGTTTCTGGGGATCCTCAATGTATGACCCCAAAAACATCCCCTTATTCTGCAACAAGTGCAGCATATTATTTGTGATTTGGAAGGACTCAACTTCTATCTGCGGGACCATGATCGCGGTGGCCAAAGTTTTCGCTATGGGTTGTGCCCAGTCAAATAATGGCGCCTTAGGTACAAAGCGTACCTCAGGCGCTGCAATCCGTGCAGTTGGGTCAACCGCATCATCCCCAACATTAATGGTGTTTCTGTCGTTCAACTCTACCATGTCTGGTTCTATGTGTTCAATATGTGGTTGTTGTTTGCTTCTCCGATTGGCCCTGTTCAAGGCCTTGAAAACTTTTTCGGCGACTGGAAATGCTTCAAATACGTCACCAGTTCTCGAAGAGTTTCTAAGCATGCACCTATATCATCGGTTTAACAAATGTAAGAAATTCAATATAAGTATGAAATCAAAGAAATTGATTATACTTAGGAATTTTCGTATTTTCCCTCAACTACACTTGATAATACCGTTAATTCCCCGGCAACGGCGCCAAAATTTGATCACGCTCAACTATGTCTTCTAAAAAGACTAAGCGGGCGTTGCAAATATAATCTGAGTATTTAGCCCAGAGTCGAATACCACAGGGAATTAACGTATCAAATGTTGTTGTCAGAGTACTGAATTCTTAATAATCAACTTTCTCAAAAGTTATGAATATCACTTTGTGTTGTTTCTACTACTATCGCTGAACAGAAATAATAAACTAAAGATTAATTAACAATAAGGTTTAAACAATTGGAATAAAGGTCGAAGGTTATGGTTTCCCCCGTTGGTGAAATTCCTTCTTGTATACTTCCTATAGTTTTGATTTAGTTGTCTCTATCAATCATGAACACTCTAGTTATCATAAATCTCTCTCAAGTAATTATGATAATTTACTAGACGCACTCTCTCAAGTTACGCTAGCTAGATTGCATTACAGTTCACTTTAGATTGCACCCGAGGTATCGTTATCTCTAATCCAACCTCTAACCCTCGGTTATCACTCTCGCCTATACTCCAGGAGTGGTGTTGTTCATACAACTACCTAAATATGCACTCTCTCTCAAGTAGATACATAATAAATAGGCACAACTAATTGAGGGCCCTTCAATCAACTACAACAAGAACGTAGTTGAACAAATAGAGATTAACAGCCAAACAAAACTATATTAATATCTCAACAAGTTCATCCCCAACGGGTTCCACCAAAACCTTAGATTAGAAAAGTTATCTACTCATAATAATGCTAAAAACTACAAAAGAATTCATAAGCAAAGGTAAAAGCACAAAAGAAGGAGATATGGATTGATGCCCCAAATTGCCTCCTTGCCTCTTGCCCTTGCTTTTCTTGTTCTAACTCTAAACCTTGATAAACTCCTCTCTTGGACGAATTGAACCTTTTATAGTTTGTGTGGAATTGTGGATTGGCCTTGAACTTCCAAAAACACCCTCCAGCTTATATTTTCCGCGTCTAGACTAGCGCGGGCGTTCTAGTCACGCGCTAATGCCCGCGCTAGTTGGGTTATACACTGTCTTAGGAGATTTGGACTAGTGCGGGAGCGCTAAGGTCGTGCTACAGCCCGCGCTAGTGGGGTTATTCACTGCCTCAGTATGCTGAACTAGCGCGAGCGCGCTAAGGTCGCGCTACAGCCCGCGCTAGTGGGATTTCCTACTGCATCGCTGACTTTCCAGCCTTCAATTCACCCCGAAATTACCCCATGGCCTGTTACTCTTCAAATTCGCTTGGATCACCATCTTAAGTCCTCAATAGCTTATTGTACTCCTGTGAAACACAAAAATCACCATTAGAGCCAATTTATCATCATTTAACACACTTAAGACCGTGAAGCATCATTAAGTTGGAGTATAAATATGCTCTAAACTATGCAATTTTAGCCTATTATCACTATGCGAACGCATGTAAATGGGTGCGAACGCATAGGTCCCCTGTTTAGTGATATAAAGACATTAAAAACGGACAGACCTTCTTCTTCACCATATTTTCGAGGTTTACAGCCCTAAAAGCGATTTTCTTCAACAATTATCATCCCCAAGTCATAGGTAATCAATTCTAAACTTTGTTCTTTTAATTCCTTACTGTTTTTCATCTCTTTTAAAGCAAAAAAACTAAGAATTTTCATGGTAAAAATTAAGGGTTTGGTGTAGAATTAGGAAATTTTGTAAAAATTGAATTTTTACATCGAATTAAAGTCGGATTTCAAAACTAATAGTATATTTGGATTCGTGGGTGAATGGGTACACGTAATCTGGTCCGAACCCCGAGTTTAGACCAAGCAGGCCCGGGGTCTGGTTTTCACTTTTTTAAGAAAACTTAGGAAGAGTCATGTTTTTCAATAAAGTTAGTTCCTTTAGCATAAATTGATGATATTGAGTTAATTATGATTAGATTCGAGCAAGTTAGAGGTGAATTCAAAAGGGAAAGACGTAATTGAGCAGTGAGTGGCCTACGAAATTGAGGTAAGTGTTTGGCCTAACTTTGACTTGAGGGAATAGGAATCCCCACTTGTTTGCTATGTTAAATGCATGGGTGTGGTGTATAGGTAAGGTGACGAGTATCTATGCACCACCCAAATGGCCTGTTAAACATGATCCCTTCCCCGTTCCCAACTTAATTGATCCCGGTCTTAATTGTTCCTTGTTGATTATTGTTTCCATGATTACTAGGCCTCATTACTTTGCTATTTAATATTATTTTGGTTATTTTGGAAGAATATTCGTTGTGTATTTGGTTCTCTTGGGGCACAGGAATGTTGAGCAGTTTGGCACTATTTTTGGATATATATATATATATATATATTCATGTCGGTTTCTTTTGACTATTTACATGGTTGTTGTAAGTGTGTTGAAAGCATTGGTTGTTCTTTTAATCCTATCATGGTACGTAAAGACTGAGTTGGGTTGTCGGTGTTATGATGATTACATATATTCGGACTGATATATATATATATATATATATATGTCGGTTTCTTTTGACTATTTACATGGTTGTTGTAAGTGTGTTGAAAGTGTTGGTTGTTCTCTTAATCCTATCGTGGTACGTAAAGACTGAGTTAGGTTGTCGGTGTTACGGTGATTACATATATTCGGACTGATATTATTATGGGACGTTGTTGTTTAAAGCTTATGGGCTATACTATTTTCTGTTTGAAATTTTTGAATAAAAAATTTGGTGTGATAAGGTGTTGGTGTGATAAGGGGGTTGTGATAAGGTGTTAGTGTGATAAGGGGGGATAAATGGTGTGATAAGGATAGATAATTGATTGTGATACGGGTGAATACATTGATTGTGATATTGTGAATAAGTGGGATCGGGTTGCACGCCACAACGAGACAGTGAAAATGGGGAATAATAATGTTTTACTGATTTTTAAACTTTAAATGATTTGGAAATTTTGGGTTTTACTCTAAAGTTTTTCTTATATTTAGCACATGTGATTATTTTAAAGGAAAGTTTTGGAAACTTGAAGATTTACTTGAGTATTGGTTATAGCTGAGACCTGGAAAAGGCGGCTGAGTATTTTATTATTGTGCAGTATTTGTCTATTTGTTTAGAATTTCTTTCTTGCTTTATTATTTATGTTGTCACAGGTTATATTGTTAAATGCCCCGTTGTAGCCTCGTCACTACTTCGTCGAGGTTAGGCTCGGCACTTACTCAGTACATGGGGTCGTTAGTACTGATACTACACTCTGCACTCTTTTGTGCAGATCTAGGTGCTATCCAGCAGTAGAGGTTAGTAGAGCAGCCACCTATTCATTCGGAGACACGAGGTATATATTCCACCGTTTGCAGATCCCGAGAGTCTTCTCCTATTTCATATACGCTATTTTAATATATTCAGAATAGTTATACTATTTCTTTCAGCACAATATTTGTAGTATTCTTTAGTAGTTCGTGAATTATGACACCAGACTCTAGGGTAGTTCTGTAAAGACCCGTAAAATTTCTTGCTTAAAATAATGCCCGAATAAGTCCCTGAGTGGTTATCTCTGTGGAAATTCTTAAAACGGACCTTGATTTTGTAAAAATACCCCGGGATTTGAAAAAACTTAATTTTTCCAGAAATTGGGTGTTATGCGACACACTATGCGATTGCATAACGTGTATGCGGACCGCATAGTGGTCGCATACACGGGCAGATCACTGCCCAACTGAAGGGGTGTTAGGCGACGCATAATGCGATCGCATAACATGTATGTGGACCGCATAGTGGTCGCATACCCGGGCATAATGTTTTCAAAATTTTGGCTCACCTGGGGGCCATTCTGCGGTCCAATATGCGGACCGCATGTCAGGAATGCGATCGCATTCCTGACCGCATAGTCGACACAGTCTTTTAATTTTCTAAATTTTTATACCCGGCCCCAGTTTCATTTAACCCCTGCCCCCTTTCATTTTAACAAGTTTTCTGAACAAAATAGAGAGAAGGAAAGGAGAGTTCTTGAGAAAGGAAGTGGTCCTTCCATCAAAGTGATTTTCCAGGTCTCTCAGGCCTGGCAAATTCGAGTAATCCCCTTCTTCCCCATTCTAGCAGGTAAGGGTTCCCAACCCCTTTTTTTTTCTTTCCATTAATTTTCTGATTTTTAAACAAAGGGAGGGTTGGCCTGGATTGATTCTTAAAAATATTAGCTAAGACCTTGCATGCATGTTTAATAATGGTGCTAATCTAGTAAGAGGGAGTGGGTTGGGGTAAACTTCACAAAGATAGGGTTGGTAATCTAATGGGTTCACATAGTGTTTGACAAAATGCTTGAGAGAGTCCGAATTGCATGCATGACTTCAAATTCTGAGTTGAATATGTCTAATTGTGAACTAGATTGACGGTACTAGTCGGTTCGGTGATTGTGAGTTAAAGTTGAAAAGGGAAACTCGACTCCAGGTATGTATGGCTAACTTTAATCTTTGTAAAATCACTTGTGGTGTTCGAGCATACGGTACGTGTATTGTTATAAATATGTGCAACTGGTTGTCCGAATTATGTTGATGTGTGAAGTGTAATACTTGTCTGTCTTTAGTTGACCACCACACTACCACGTTATGAAAAACGGTGCTAAAAGGATAATGAATCCAAGAGTATGAATGTATATGCTAAAGGCTATGTAAAGAAGCTGTATTCTTATTGCTGAAATTTTCTGTGATTGAACTGTGATTTGTCATCGTTGGTATGAGATGTAATTGTCAGGTGGGATCGGGTTGCGCACCGCAACAGGGTAGATAAGGGTGATATGTAAGAAGTGATAGGGGTGTGATTGTAATTGTCAGGTGGGATCGGGTTGCGCGCCGCAACAATTGTCAGGTGGGATCGGGTTGCACGCCGCAACAGGAGAAATAAGGGTGAGATGTGAGGAGGGACAAGGATGGAATTGAAATTGTGATTTTGACAAAAGTGAAAATGGTGGAACTTCCATTGTATATCTTTCTATGTCTTGTGCAGTAATTGTGTGATCTCTGCCTGTCTCTTGCCTGTGCATTATTGAGTTTACTTAGAGTAAAGTTTGTTCATGCATACCAGTACAATTCAAATGTACTGACGTCCCTTTTGCCGGGGGCGCTACATTCTTGTGATGATTGTAGGTGGTTCTATAGCAGGTACTTCAGCACACCGACAATAGTGCCTCCTCTTCGTCCTATCAGCTGTTTTGGTGAGCCCCTCTCCTCTCGGGGCCCAGTGTGGTTCATGCCACCTTTCCTCCCGGATTCTTATTTTGGTACTTGAGTAAGGTATAGCCGGAGCCTTGTTACCGGCAAGTATTGTATAACTCCGTCGTACTCTTAGAGGCTCCGTAGACAGGAATTGTGGGTTATGTACTTATGTATTTTGGGCGGTATGACTTGTAGACCACGTAAAGTAGACTGTGTGTACTGTATATTTGTAAGTATTGTATCACTTGTTGGAAACGACAGACTTCTATGGTTTAATTTCAGATTTTAAGAATGCGTCTTAATTATAATTAAATGATGCACAACGAAAACTTCGGGGTAATACGTGGGAGGGAAAAAGGAATCCAGGTTCGCTTGACTGGGACTACCCGGTCGAGTGCCGGTCGTGTCCCTTGGTTTTGGGGCATGACAAACTTGGTATATTTATATAATTAGCTCGTGGTTCGTTTTAATTTAATTGTTTCGTATTTTATCTGTGGAAATCATTTACATTAAGTTAACTTTAAATTTATTTATTGATACTTAAGAAAATAATCAAAGGAAATTAGCTACTCGAATTCTAACATTGGCTTGCCTAGCAAGTGTGGTGTTAGGCGCCATCACGATCCCTAAGGTTGGGAATTTGGGTCGTGACATATACACTGCCTATAGGAACTTTAAAATCAATTGCGTGCTTTTGTTGTCTTATGTGTGGAGGTCAACTTGAGCCCCTACTTGTTTCTTATCTGAAAGTTCTACCTATTTTTGCTTGTCGCCTAGATTTTACATTTTTGAGTAACATAGGTTGGGTCTAGAACTATCCCAAACAAAGGTCCTAACAGCTCAAAGTCCATAGGTAAGGGACACGGGTAGTGCACGCATAGGTACGAACTAGAATCAACTAGAACACTAAAGTAACAACTTAAAGATAGTAATTGGGTAGTAAGGAGATGATAGTCTGTGCGCTAATGCTATGAGTAACACCCCGACTAGAGGGAGTTACAAAGTATTGCACGGGGTGATCCTATAATTTAGGACCCTCCCCCTATTCTTTTTTAACAAATAAATTGAGTATTTTATCTGTCCAAATTGTTTTTCTCCTCTTTAGACTAATTCGCTTAATTTAAGTTCGGCCGGGACCCATCGTTGTGGACCTCGAGGGGTGCCTAACACCTTTGATGTTTTATACGTCAATACCACACAAGAGGGGGGGGTGATTTGTGTGGTGTCCAATTTTCGAGTGCAGTCTCTATAGAAGAACCTGGTTCTTTTATGTGTTCCAACTCTAACTGTTGCGGAATAATAAATGCAGAAAAGTAAAGAACACTGAGATTTTTACGTGGAAAACACCCGGCTCAAAAGGTGAAAAAACCACGACCTACTACTCAGTAGGATTTTCCCAAACTCTTCACTACAACTCTGAGCCAAACAGCATTTACAAAATAAACTCTTTTGTAAACCTAAGGAGTAACTCTAATCCCTTTGTAGCAAACTAGCCTCTAGCTAATTGCGACAAACTTCAAGTTAACTCTAACATGATCAATGTGTACCTATTACAATTGCTTCTAATAAAGCTGAAAGATACAATATTTAATCACCTACTACAAACCAACTAGACTCAAAAGATAACAGATGGAACTGGTTCTTCTAGCTGGTTCAAGTAGCTTTTGTGTCGCACAAGGAATCTGCTTGCAAAATTGCTTTGGTAATTTTGCTTTCAGTTCTTGTTTCACTTCTGCCTTTGTGCGATCAATTCTTCAGCAGGAGTGCTTCAACAATTTATAGAATCCATAGTTGAGATATTGTTGTTTAGTTCTAGTGCAACTCTTCCTTGGTGGAAGAGTTTGTGTTCATCTCAACTTCCTCGATTGTTTCGTTCCTTGCTGAATTCGAACTCTTTCTTCTTATCACTTTGCAACCTTTTCGCTTTAGGAGACAACCTCTTAGTTCATAGATAATTCACATATCATGTTTATCTCCTGTGCATGTACGTTTCTTGTGCCAATAGGTCTGTTTGATAATGTTTGCCCTGATGGACCTGGTTCAACTGGGTAGGCATTTGTCAATCTTCAAAATCATGCAGTGACTTGGTTCAACAAATTCCCCCTTTTTGATGATGACAAACTCTGTGATCAACCATGTACATACTTCATTCCAACATAGACACTTTGTAAAGTTTTTAAGCATTTATCATAGAGAGACCAGGTTTATTAGGTTATAAAATATCACAAAAAGCTTTGAAGCACATATCTTCCCCCTTTTGGCATCATCAAAAAGTCGCAAAATGATAAACTAACCACAGTTATTAACAATTACTCATGGCCATTGAGGCAACTGCAGGTGCAAAGCATGATTAATCAACAAAAGAAACCAATCAAATGTAACCTATTTAAGAAACTGAGACAAAATCAATAACCAAAAAGCAAATTCATTGATTATATCATAGATCAAGAACCATACGCAAAATGAATTAAAGACATTCGCAATCATGAGCAAAGCAAGATAAAATCCCAAACTGGCTAGGGGTTTTGGTGGCACTGGACTCCTAAGGCTGGGAAGGGGCAGATGAGGTTGTGGTCTTGGCTTGGAGATGGGAGAGCATTTGTTGAAGAACACCCTCATTCTTCTCCTTCTCTTTGGCTAATTCAGTTCTGAGAGCATCCCGCTCAACTTCAACCTTAATAAGGCGAGATTTCAATCGAAGGATCTCCGCATCCTTTATCTCACCCTCCTGCACAAGTGACCTGACATTGCTGTTAACAGGCATTTTTCTGGATGAACCAGGTTCATCCTCAGGAACATTTACTATGTAGTCACAGGTCAGCAGTGTATTCTTCTCAAAATAGTCCTTAGCAGTAGCCATCTCAGCTTTCTTCACAGGAACCTTGAAGTGGGCAAGCACAGCAGTCAGAATAAATCCATAAGGTATAGTGTGTGCCTTGGTTCAATTCACAACTCTGTCCAAGAGTTGGATAATGAAAGCATGCCAATTAATATTCTTACCCCTGTACAAGCATTCCATAAGCGTGAGGTCCATATAGCTGGCAATGTGCCTTCATTATTGTCTTGGCAGCAGAAACTTGATCACAAACTCAAAGAATAGCTTGTGCTGAGATCGCATCTCGCTCTTGAAAACTGCCCTGGGCTCAGGCTCTTGATCATTCTCACAGAAAAACCTGGTGATGTTGAGAGCTGAGGACATACCATCTATATTAGGCCATCTTTTCCTTGTATAGTCATCATAACCCTCAGCAGGGATATTCAGTATCTCCCCCAACTCATTTGCATCAAAAGAGATTTCAACTCCATGAACCCTGGTAGTTACCCTGCCACCCTTGACAACTGCGTTGGCCATAAATTAAACCAACTCCTTTCTAGCCAGCCTTCCTTCTAGGTGAAGCACCATTTCCTTCCACCCTTGCACGTCTAGGGTATCCATCAGGAAAATCATTCATGATTCCTCAAGGTCTCTAACCAGCTTTCCCTTTAAGATAGTACGCTTGCCAAACATGGTGAGTTTGTCAGTCCCTTCACCAGACTCTTCCTCTTCTCCTCCACTCCATTCCTCATCATCAGTAATCTTAACTTTCCTTGACTCGGATCTGGTCCTCTTTGCAATGGTTGAGGGTGTGGCAGACACAGAAGATGACTTCTTGGAAGAAGCCTTATCTTTCTTGGGTTTAGGTGTCTCAACCACAACTGGAGCAGGATGCTCCTCATGATGGACCAGGTCTATCGCATCATCATCAATAGTAACTGCCTCAATAGGCTCTCCCACTTTTGTCTTTCCTTTGGCAGCCTTCTTCTTTTTGCTCTCTCTCAGAGCTCTTTCCAATTCTTCCTCTCCTTTCCTGACAGCACTTCTTGTAGCTCGAATCTTTGGGGCAGGAGCATCAGCAGATAATGAAGCTTTCCTCTTCTTTGGTGGAACTGGGGTAGTAGCCTTCTTGGACTTAGGAGTTCTTTTCTTTTTGGGATTATAGGACTCCCCCAACTTCCTCAGCATCTCAGCCAACGTCTCATCAATAGATGAACCAGGTTCATCTACTGATTGTTGTAGGCTCTCCAGACCTGATGTTTCTTCCCCAGAAAATCTTCCCCCTAAAGTTGTGACTCCTTCTTCATCAATCACAGGAGCGGGGCCACAAATATCCAGAGTGGCACTGTCCTTCCCAGATCCCCTTATTGAGCTCCCTTCTCCCTTTCTCTCAAGGTTTATATTTTTACCAAGTTTTCTCCGCCTATCTGGCACCTCTACATCCATAATCGACCCAACCAAAACAAATTTGTTCTCAGCCATGCCAGTTGCAGACCCAATCTCAAGATTTCCATGTTCAGTGTCAGATGAACCTGGTGCTTCATCCTTATTAGCGGATTTGAAGGATTCACTGGAGGATTCAGAATCTTGGACCTTGCTAGCTTGAAGTATATCTTCCAAGAATTTGGCACGAGAACCAGAAGCAACTGATTTCCTGGACAAAATTTTCACTCTACGTGCCCTGGGGGCTGGAGTAGGGTTAGGTGTAGGTTCAGGAGTAGGTTCAAGAACTGGAGGGTTTTGGGGGGTTGAAGATCTAGTTGGAGAATGTGAATTGTATACTGATGGATAATTAGAACTAGAATCACCGTCCTCATAATCATGGGTGGAGAAGGAAGATGAAACAGTTGGTTGTGAAGACATTTTTATGAAGAATTTGGAAGAGAAGAAAGTCGATCAGTTTTGGTTTGAGAGGAATGAAGAACTAGGTTTGACGGTTATGCTTTTGAAGAGGGGTGGTAATGATGGCCTTTTAAAGATGTGGTCATTAATTTTACAACGGGCAGATGTATTATTCAAGTAGGAGTCTAATCGCTGTAGGAGTGTCATTGATTAGACGGTTAGGAATCCCTAAACCTAAGCTAATTAAGATACCATGGGACTTCTTGAAACTGGTTCATTTTAGGATAAGTACAGAGAATTGGAAATAAACCAAATATAGATAGAGTCTTGCTCATGTGTGACTATAATTAATTCAAGAAGTGTATGGAGATGAGCACGTACCTTGTCAGTCAGATGAACCAGCAGCGATGAACCAGGTTCATCGTGTTATAGTCTTTAATATGCCTCAATTTACAAAGATAGAAAAACATCATTAGCAACCAGGGAATCATATTAATACATGGCAAGAGAGTATGGCAGTAAAGTCATGATACTGAGCAATGATTAGTCTGGTTAATTATCTATTTTAGTGTTTCTAGCCAAAAAAAAATTCAATTTTTCATTTTTGTTTTTCAATTAGGTGATCTTAATCATTCCTAATTCAAGTCGGTTTCTCTCAAAATGCTCCATACTCAGTGCTTTAGTAAAGATATCTGCAATTTGCTTGTAAGTAGCACAAAATTCAATTGAGATCAATTCTTTTTCATAGTTATCCCTTAGAAATGGTGTCTAACATCTATGTGCTTAGTTCTTTTATGATGAACCGAGTTCTTTGTCATACTAATTGCACTAGTGTTGTCACAGAAAATAGGAATTCATCCAACCTCTATACCAAAGTCCATGAGTTGTTGCTTGATCCATAGAACCTAAGCACAGCATGAGGCTGCAGCCACATATTCAGCCTCAGCAGTAGACAAAGCTACTGAATTTTGTTTCTTGGTGGCCCAAGACACAAAGCAAAAGCCCAAAAAGTGAGTCATGCCTGAAGTACTTTTCCTGTCAACCAGGAAACCTGCATAATCTGCATCAGCATATCCTACAAGGTCAAAATTACTACCTTTAGGATACCAAAGGCATAAATCAGTAGTGCCTTTCAGATATCTCAGAATTCTCTTCACTGCAGTTAGATGGGACTCCTTTGGATTTGCCTGAAACCTAGCACACAGTCCTACACTGAACACAATATCAGGTCTGCTGGCAGTGAGATATAATAAAGACCCAATCATCCCTCTGTATAGCTTCTGATCAACGGATGAACCAGGTTCATCCACATCTAATTTTGTAGTTGTGGCTATGGGGGTGTCAATTTCTTTTGAGTCTTCCATTTTAAATCTTTTGAGCAATTCCTTCACATATTTTTGTTGATGGATCATTATTCCATTTGAGTTTTGCTTGATTTGCAAGCCTAAGAAAAAGTTTAGCTCACCCATCATACTCATCTCAAACTCGCTCCCCATAAGTTTAGCAAATTCCTTACTCAATTTTTCAGAGTTAGCCCCAAATATGATATCATCCACATATATTTGCACAACCAGGAGATCCTTACCTTTTTCCTTTAAGAACAATGTACTGTCAATTTTACCTCGTTTGTATCCATGTTCTAGCAGGAATTTTGATAGTCGCTCATACCGTGCTCTTGGTGCTTGTTTGAGTCCATACAAAGCCTTGTCAAGTTTGTCTACATGGCCAGGTGTCTCCTTGCTTTCAAAACCTGGAGGTTGTTTTACAAATACTTCTTCTTTTAGATAACCATTGAGGAAAGCACTCTTTACATCCATCTGATGGAGAGTGAATTCCATGTGTGCAGCAAATGCTATAAGAAGTCTGATTGCCTCCAATCAAGCCACAGAAGAAAAGGTCTCATCATAGTCAATTCCCTCTTCTTGACTATATCCTTGGACACCCATTCTGGCCTTGTTGCTTGTAACAGTTCCATCCTCATCAAGTTTGTTCCTGAAGACCCACTTGGTGCCAATTACTGATCTGTCTAGTGGTCTGGGTACCAAGTGCCATACTTGACTTCTTTCAAATTGATTCAGCTCTTCTTGCATGGCATTTACCCAGTCAGCATCTTGTAGGGCTTCACCACTGTTCTTTGGTTCAATCAAGGATAGAAAGGCATCAAACGCACACAGATTTTTCAAAGAGGATCTTGTTTTGATTCCAGATGTCAAATCTGTTATGATGTTCTCAAGAGGGTGAGAACTCTGATAGATGTGTGGTTTGAGCACCAATTGTTCACTTCTAGATGATCTCATGATGTCTTGTTGTTGTGGAACAGGATCAGGACCAAGGTCTAGAGTACTTTGTTGTTGAGTTCCCCCTGTCATGTTGCTAGGGGTAGTTGGACCTGGTCCATCACCTGCTCCATCATCCATAATTGCTTCAATTTGTTCACTGCTTATGACTAGTCCAAGCTCCTCATCTTCTGGTTCCTGTCTCTCAGAAAGAGTGTTAGTTTCATCAAAAACAACATGCACACTCTCCTCTACACACATAGTTCTTTTATTATAAACTTTATAAGCTTTGCTATGTTATGTATCCCAAGAATACTCCCTCATCACTTCTGGGATCAAATTTACCTAGGGAATCTTTTCCATTGTTGTGCACAAAGCACTTGCATCCGAAATCCCTAAGGTGGGATATGTTGGGCTTTCTCCCTTTAAGTAATTCATAAGGAGTTTTCTCTATCAGTGGCCTGGTCATGCATCTATTTATTATGTAACATGCAGTGTTTATTGCTTCTGTCCAGAAGTTGTGAGGTAGTTTGCTAGAAAGAAGCATGGTTCTGGCCATGTCTTTAAGAGTCCTGTTCTTTCTTTCAACAACCCCATTTTGCTGTGGGGTTCTAGGGGAAGAAAAGTTGTGATTGATACCATGTTCATCACATAACTCAGCAAACTTTGCATTCTCAAATTCAGTACCATGATCAGATCTTATTTATGCTAGTTTATTTCCCAACTATTTTTGAGTTTTTCTAACAAATGAAGTGAACATATCAAATGCTTCATCTTTAGAGGTCAGAAATAAGGTCCAAGTGAACCTTGGGTAATCATCAACTAGCACCATTACATATTTCTTACCACCTCTGCTCAGAGTTCTCATAGGATCACATAAGTCCATATGAACCAGTTCCAATGTCCTGGTGGTACTGCCCATCTTCTTGCTTTTGAATGAGGATCTTACCTGCTTCCCCCTTGCACATGCCTCACAAACTTTGTCATCCTTGAACTTAATTTTAGGGAGCCCTACCACTAATTCCTTAAAGACTAGTTTGTTAAGCTGATTCCCTGCCATATGTTTTGAGCAGCCACTATCCAACTACCATATTTGGCTGCTTCCTCTCACTTGAACCTACAAAAAGAAATTAGGGGTTAGTTTTAAAAACCCAAACTAGTTTGGGTCCTTTTCTATGAGAGAAATGATGAATTAAGCTTTTTCTGGCGCAATTTGGTAACCAGTTTTTCTTTTTAACAAAACTCTCATTTCTTCGACTAGCCTGCTCTTTTGCAGTACATTCAATTTTGTAATGACCAGTCTTACCACAATGGGTGCAGATTTTATTCTCAGGGAAAGTGAGATACTTGCTTTTGGTATCCCACTTGGGCAGTTGACTCCCAAAGCCAAGTCATCTCTGGTTGCTACTATGGTTTTCTTGAATCCATGTCAAGGCATCAGAGGATTTATTCCATTTACAAGTTCGATCTAACTCATGTTTGACTTTACCAAGTTCTTCTTTAAGGGTCCTTATTTGTTCATCCTTGGCATACATCTTATCTTTAGTTTTCCCATATTTTCTTCTAACATGGTATGAGAATGATTAACAATCTTTTTACTCGATCCTAGCTTTAACTTTAAATTTTCAGATTTTAGCTCTAGAAGCTCAGTTTCAAGTGGATGAACCTGGTTCATCAGGACAATGTTTTTCTTTTCAGATTCACTTACTCTGATTTCCATGTTCATGAATTTTGCTTTTAGCATTTCACATTCTTAGAGAGTTGTTCTTTCTCTTTTGTTGTTTCTTCATAATCATCTATGAAATCCAGTAGTAACTCAAAGAGTTTCTCTTTAGATAGGAACATTATTTTGTTTTTGAGATGGGAGATACTTACCTCTGGTTCTTCATATGATTCCTCACCGGATTCTCCAATTGCCATGAGCGCTTGTTCTTCATTCTCACCATATTCTGATTCTTCATCTGAGCTTTCCCCCCAAGCAGCAACCATAGCCTTTGTTGTGGTTTTCTTGGGTTGGACCAGTTCCTTCTTCTTGTTCCTTCTTTCAAATCTCTCATTTTTTCCATTTCAGTTCCCACTGAGGACAATTCTTGATATGGTGGTCAGTCTTTCCACACTTGTAACATCCCTCGTTGACTGGCCTTTCTGGAGCTTTAGCTTTGTTATAGTTTCCACCTCTTGAGATGCTCTTTTTCCTTATAAGGAAGTTTCTGAATTCCTTAGTGATCATGGCCATCTCATCTTCCTTCAGATCTTCTCCCTCAGTGATTCTCAGTGCTAGACTCCTTTCCTTCTTTGGAGCATCCCTTTTCATTGTCTGCCTTCTAAGTTCATAGGCAGTAAGGTTTCCAATAAGCTCGTCTAATCTGAGGGTTGCCATATTTTTGGATTCCTGGATAGCAGTGATTTTGCTTTCCCGGGAAATTGGCAAGACCCTTGTCAGGATCTTCTCCACCCTATCCTCTTCAAGAATGACTCTACCAAGAGACTTGAGTTCATTTATCAGAGTTGTGAACCTCGTGTACATCTCTTGGATTATCTCTCCTTCTTTCATAGTAAAGTTTTCATACTAAGAGTATAGTAGAGTACCTCTTGATCTTTTCACTTGAGGTGTTCCTTCATGAGCTACTTGCAAGATATCCCAGATTTCTTTGGCAGTGGTGCAGCTTTGGATTCTGCTATACTCGTTTGGACCTAGTCCACACACTAGCCACTATTGGCCTTAGCATTCTTCTCCCATTTCTTCAGATCCTCAGCAATGCAGTCAGCTCTTGTTTTTGGTACATCTATTCCTTCAGCAGCCTTCTTCATGGTGGCTAGATGTGATGACCCAAACGGTCATCCTAAGTAATTTTATCTATATCTGTGTTTCGAAGCTCCGAAAGCCTCAGTTGATCTCACCTCGATATGCGTGCGCAGCCCAGGCATGTAGCCAGGAAGTCTTTATATTGAAATTGGATGAAAATAGAATTTTTGATAATTAAATGAATAAAGTTGACTTTGGTCAACATTTTTGGTAAACGGACCCAGACCCGTGATGTGACGGTCCGGGAGGGTCCGTAGGAAAATATGGGACATAGGCGTATGCCCGGAATCGAATTCCGAGGTCCCAAGCCCGAGAAATGAATTTTTAAAGGGAATTGTTTTCTGGAAATAATAAAGGAATTTGAAAATGAATTACTAAGTGAAAACCATGTTACCAGGCCCGTATTACAGTTCTGGAGCCCGGAACAGGTTTATTATATGTTATTTGTCCTATTTGTGAAATTTGGTGTAAAACGGACTTGATTTGATTAGTTTCGGATCAAAATGAGGAAAATTGGAGTTAATGAAGTTTTGAGGTTTTTTAAAGAATTTGAAATTTGGCTTGAAAGGTGATTTTATGTTCCCGAGGTCCGAATGAAATTCCGAGATCGAGAATGGTTCCGTTGTGTCATTTATAACTTGTCTGCAAAATTTGAAGTCATTCCGAGTAGTTAAGGGCGGTTCGGCGCATTGAAGTGAATTCTAGAATTTCAAGTTCTTAGTTTTGATTCAACTTGGTTTTGGGGTTGAATTTTGAATTTCGTTGTTGTTCTTCATGTTCCGGAAGTTCGAGCGAGTCCATATCATGAATACAGACTTTGCCGATGCTTTTGGACGGGGTCCTGAGGGGCTCGGGTGTGTTCCGGACCCCCGGGAGCTAAGTTGGAAAAACCAGAAATTTCTGCTATCTGGTTTCCTTCTCTGCGATCGCAGAAGGTGGGTTGCGATCGCGAAGAAGGATTTTGCTGGGATGTTGATTGTTCTCTGCGATCGCAGCTTCCCCTTTGCGATCGCAGAGGTCTAGGTTCCACACCTTCGCGATCTCAGTCTTTCCTCGCGATCGCATAGAGTCGTGTCTAGGCCGGGCGAAGTTTGCAGAGGTCTGGCCAGTTGGTCTTCGCGATCGGATGCCCATTGTCGCGATCGCAGTTAAGGAATCCATGGGCAGTTTTATAAAAATACGGGACTTAGCGTTTTTCCTCCATTTTCATCTTCCTCTTCAAGCTTTTAGAGAGCTCTTCAAGGGACCTTCCACTACTGTTATTGAGGTAAGTAAATTCCATAGTTTTACTAGTTTCAAACACTAATTCCTAGTTAAATTCACTACTAAATCATCTAAAGATCATAGAATTAGGTAGTAATTTTAGGGTTCTTGAGGATTTTGGGATTTCCCATGTTAGGCCATGAATTCTTGTACAAATTACATAACTTCGATCCTTAGACTCCGGGTAATTGATTCCTTCATGAATTTTCGAAAATCTGAACGTGTGAGCCCGGGGTCGAATTTTAGTATTCTTGGAAGAATAGTAGGAAATGTATAATTTGGCTTGGGAATTGGTTTATTGAGTACTTATTGATGCAATAAATCCACTATGTCTAGATATTACCGATTCGGAGTTGGATTCGAGAGGAAAGGCTGTGATTGAGGCTTGACTTGCATTTTCTTTGGAGCCGAGGTAAGTGTTTGGCCTAACCTTAGCTTGAGGGATTAGGTATAGAGTCTTATTTGCTATGTGTAACTCATGTCCAACGTATAGGCCCGGTGGCGAGTGCCTATGCGTTGCGGTCAAGCATGCCCGTGAGTCATTTGTGATGAAACCTACTGTGTTCTTAATATTCTCCGCTCTNCTTATTGATGCAATAAATCCACTATGTCTAGATATTACCGATTCGGAGTTGGATTCGAGAGGAAAGGCTGTGATTGAGGCTTGACTTGCATTTTCTTTGGAGCCGAGGTAAGTGTTTGGCCTAACCTTAGCTTGAGGGATTAGGTATAGAGTCTTATTTGCTATGTGTAACTCATGTCCAACGTATAGGCCCGGTGGCGAGTGCCTATGCGTTGCGGTCAAGCATGCCCGTGAGTCATTTGTGATGAAACCTACT
>MDKH01037602.1:0-12911 GCA_005239495.1 Nicotiana undulata
ACTTTATTGAAAAATATAATTTTTCCTAAGTTTTCTATAAAAAAAAAGTGAAAACCCGACCCCGGGCACACATGGTCTAAACTCGGGGTTCGGACCAAATTACGTTTACCCATTCACCCACGAACCCAAATATACAATTAATTTCTAAATCCGACCTCAATTCGAGGTAAAAATTCGATTTTTATAAAATTTCCTAATTCTACCCAAACCCTCAATTTTTACCATGAAAATTCTTAGTTTTAGATTTAAAAGTGATGCAAAATAATGGGTAATTGAAGGAGTAAAGTTTAGAATTGATTACCTATGACTTGGGGATGATATTTGGTGAAGAAATTCGTTCCTAGGGCTGTGGGGTTCGAAATTTTGAAGAAAAAGAAGTCTATCCGTTTTGTATTTATTTTTCTGCCAGCTATTCTGCCTCGTTTCTTGTGCCAAATAATCCCTAAACTCTATTTTCTTATGTCCAATGGATTCCTTGTGAAGTTTGAGTCAATCTAGGCTTTTGAATCACTCAATTTGGCCTTATAATGAAGGAGATAGGTAGATTTTAATATTTACAATTTGTGCAGATTTTTAATACGCCGTGGGGGGCAATTTCGTAATTAACCTGAAAAATCTGGCAACCTTAGTAAAATGCCCGTAAAATACTCATAAGATGTCCAAATTCGATAATCTTTTTTGCTATGGGTCCGTAATTACGATACAGATCTAATACTTTATTCAAAACATAAATCGGAGCTCATTTGTTCAATATGATATCATTTATGCTTGAAGAAACGACGTCGAATCATAAGAAAGAACGAGCGCAACACAACCCAAACCTATTTGATACTCACCCGAGCCCTCGGGGCTCTAAATCAAACATGCACGCAAGTCTAAAAGCATAATACGGACTTGCTTCTTCGATCAAATCATGAAAATAACATGTAAAACAATAAATTAAACCTCAAAACTCATTATTTCCTCAAGAACACTTATAGTTCATAACTTTTCAACCGGATGTCCGAATCACGTCAAACGAACTCCGTTTTTCACCAAATTTCACAAGCAAGGCCTAAATATCATAACAAATCTGTACCGGGCTATGAAACTAAAATACGAGCCCGATGCCAATGATTTTAAATATTAATTCTTTTCTTTATTTCATAAATATCTCAGCAAAACAATTTCTTTCAAAATTGATTTCTAAGGTTTGGGACCTCGGAATTCATTTCCGGGCACACGCCCAGGTCTCATATTTTACTGCGGACCTCCCGGGATCGTTGAAACACAGATCCGAGTCCGTATACTCAAAATGTTGACTCAAGTCAACTAAAACCAAATTTTTAATTCTAAAAATTATTATTTCTTATATTTTCAATAAAGCTTTCCGATTTACGCCCGGACTGCGAACACAAATCGAGGTAGTTAAAATTAATCTTTTTATGGCTAATAAGCCTAAAACAGAGTCTAAATTCATAAAATGACCCCTTGGGTCATCACACCTCGACGAGGTAGTGACGAGGCTATGACAGCACACCCACGTAATTAAACTTGTCCAGACAAAGATATACGAACAACATAAAGAGAAATAAATATTTAATATGTACTGTTGGAATGGGACATGGAAAGGGGTACAAAATACGGTAACTGCAACAGAAAATGACAACATGAAACAATCAAGAAACCTTCAACCAATGAAAACAGAGAAAACATAATAAATAAAGACTGCACGACATCACCCATCGTGTTTTTACTCTCAACCTCACCATGAAACAATAACAATGACACGACATCACCCTTCATGCTTTTACACTTAATCTCTCCATAAAATGATAAATACAGCATGACATCACCCAACGTGCTTTTACTCTCAATTTCATCATGAAACGATAAACACGGCACAACATCACCCTTCGTGCTTTAACTCTCTTCCTTACAATGTATAAATCAATAAATGAAATAATAACCAGCACGACATCACCCTTCGTGCTTTAACACTCTGCCTTATCATGTAGCAATATATATCACATTTAGGAGAAAGAATAATCAAGAATAAACCTTACGTCAACAACGTTTCTGCAGTACCGATCCTCAACTTTCAATAATATTCAATTATCACAAATAATTCATAAATGCGGAAAGAATGATCAATTAAGTAATAAACTAGTCTAGACATGGATACCATAATCAAAGAAGGAAATAAATCATGAGAAACAAGTTCCAACCGCATACTTTAACCCAACAACCACGTATAAGTACTCGCCACCTCACATATCGTTGTACCCAACATTTAAACACGTAGCAAATAGGCAAACAAGTCCTAATTCCTCAAGTCAAGGTTAACCACGATACTTACCTCGCTCCAAAATTTAACTCAAAGCTCAACCACGGCTTTGCCTTTTTAAAAAGCCTCCGAGCCAACTAAATCTAGCAAATTATCAACCAATGATTAAAAATAAGCCTTAAGAACTACCCACAAATGAGAAAGGTTCAATTTAGGTCATTATTGAAAAAGTCAACTCCTGGGCCCGCTTGGTCCAAACCCAAAATTCAAACCAAAATCCGATTATCCATTCACCCTCGAGCTCGGTTATGCAATTTGTTTCGAAATTCGACCTCAATTTGAGGTCTAAATTCTAATTTTACAAAAATTCCTAATTCTACCCAAATCCCTAATTTCTACTATTAAAATCCTAGAAGTTTAGGTTGAAATCTCATAAAATGTAATGGGTAATTGAAAGAAAGTAGGTTAGAATCCCTTATCAATGAATTGGGAAAGATGAGCTCTTGTAAAAATCGCCTCTAAGGTTTCTACGTTTGAAAATTTGAAAGAATGAGAAAAATCCCGTCTAACTTAGCTTAAGTTCAGGCACATATGTCGTAATTGCGACCCGAATTGCGAACCCCGCGAATGTGAGAAATCCTTCACAATTGCGAAGGCCCCCCATCTCTGATACCATCGCAAATGCGACGGTTTTATTCGCAATTGCGAACTTGGGACTTCCGCAATTACGACCCCTTGATTGCAATTGCGAACCATTCCCCCCAGTACTACTTCGCAAATGCGAACCAATTGCTCGTAAATGCGTACCCATGGTGCCATCTACTCTTCGCAAATGCGAGGGAGTAGCTTGCAATTGCGAACCTGACAGGTTGACTGCCTTATCGCAAATGCGAAGGCAGACCTCGCAATTGCAAGGTCTGAGGCCTGCACTCGAAACAGTATAACACTAGCTATTTTATAAGTTCAATTTCACTTCGTAGCCTATCCGAAACTCACTCAAGGCCTCGGGGCTCTAAACCAAACATGCACAAGTCCACAAACCTCATACGAACCTGCTCGCACGATCAAATTGCCAAAATAACAGCCAGAACTATGAATCGGACACCAAATAAAATGAAATTTTTAATGAAACTTTAAAATTTCTATTTTAACAACCAAACGTCAGAATCACGTCAGACCAACTCCGATTTTTACTAAATTTTACATACAAGCCATAAATATAGTAATGAACATATGCCACGCTCCGAAACCAAAATCCGGATACAATAGCAACAAAGTAAAACCTTGGTCAAATCTTTAAATTCATTAAACCTTTAAACTTCAAATATTTGACAAAATGCGACAACTCGAGCTAGGGACCTTCGAATTCGATTCCGAGCATACACCTAGGTCCCAAATTACGATACGGACCCACCAGGACTGCCAAAATACAGATCCAGGTCCGTTTTCTCAAAACGTTGGCCGAATTCAACTCAAATGGATCTTTAAGGCACAATTTCACATTTTATCAAATTTTAACATAAAAGCCTCCCGAAAAAAGATACGGACTGCATATGCAAACCGAGGAAGGCTAAAGTGAGATATTTGAGGTTTCGAAACACATATTATGGTTTAAAACTCAAGATGGCCTAACAGATCATCACATGTTTTAATCTCTTGAAAACAAAATATAGATGAAAGTATAAATTTAATTTCGTAAGATTGTTATCAATCTGTATTAACTACAATATTATGAAACAATAAATTTTTTATAACAAAAACAGAAAATTAGAAGTAAAGCTGAATCTCGAAATAATCAAAACAGAATCTGAAAATAAATTTCAAAATGGAATCAAACCCACTGAAGGCACAATGTGACTGCGAACCACTTAATGGTTATAAATCACACTGATATTTATTTGTGCAGAAGAAGAAGAAGAAGAAGTTCAGAAAGACGACGATGGTGCGAGACTTGCCTTCTTTCCAACTCATTTAACACCAAGAGAAATGCTTTCTTAATATAACCACATTCCCTTTTCTTTTCACTACCGATGTGGGACAATTGCTCTTTCCAAAGCACAAGGGAACAACTCACTTTCCCTTCACATTTCCTCCCTCCATTTCCCATTCACGTGAGTAAGCTTTTAGCATTGATCAATTGTGGTATAATTAGTTTAATCGAAATGGAGAGAAATGTTTAGTATAAAGAATAATACTTTTTGTCATAAATTATACTCGTAGCAGATATTTATTTAGAAGACCTAAACGATTAATGAAGAGAAATAAAAAAGAATAATAATATAACAATGTCTTCCTATTTATTCCTTGTACCTCAATATGCTTTGTCATGACAGCCCATCTTAAGGGAGGAGAAAATATTTTAGTATATGAACCATCTACTTCAGTAAAGCTAGATGAGGTAGGAAACAAAATACGTAGAGTTGTTTGATAATAATGCATGAAATATTTACATCAATTAGGATTTGAGGCAGTTATATAATCTATTGAATATTCGTTTCACATAATCATACCACGATATGTAATCCATGTGTTAGCAAATAGAAAGAAAAGGTTGATAATTTGTAGTCCAGTCATTTATTAAACCAATATCTGAGGAGATATATTTTAGAAGGAAAACAAAATAATCCCATTTATGAAAATTGTGAAGCCAGTATCATGACAATCATTAATCGTTTATAGGGAGGAAACAATTGTAAAGTTTGACAATGTTACTGTGTGAACGTCCAGCCCAAACTTTAACATGATGGGTGAATTAAAACTATTGTAAATTACTTTTGAAATGATTAATGAGAGACAAATGATATGATATATATTCTGTAAAATCAATTAATTATAACCTTTTATTTCTTTCTCTTATACTATGGTCTATGGATGATGTCCATAAAGCCTAAAAGTGAATCAAATAAAGAGTAAGACAAATATTACAAAATAATAAGTGAATATGTTGTGAAAGAAAGTTAAAGAAATTGAATCTTTTTTCTGAAACTAAAATGGAAAATAGTAGTAAAAGTTTTGAAAGTGATTCTGGTGATAAGCTGACGTTCGTAGCTATCCGTGGTGCTCCAAAAAGTGAACCCTTTTAAAGAGCTATATGCATTCGAGAATTTATTCCTTCCATTCGCATCGATTTTATTCGAATAATCGAATCAATTCCTTTATAACCCTTTTACAAATAATACATTAAAAGCTGTGAAAACCCAATTAATATGGGTCTCCGGGAAACCTGTAACTTTTGCATAGTCCCTTTATTAAGAAATTTACTAAATATTTATAAATATCTAGCTGTGAAAACCCAATTAATATTGCATATTAATTTGATTACGATAGGAACCCATAAACTTCAAATCATGGTTTCGCCTCTCGACAGCAAACCAAAAAGAAAACTCTTCAATAATGAGACACATGTGACGCCGTTAAACCGTCATTGATTTATAGGATCTTATACTACTAAGTATTGTTTTTTATGAAGTCAATAAATTAATTGTAAAAAAATAAAATGACGAGACAGTGGAAGGAAAAATTAAAGTGAATGTGGGTGTCCGACTCATTCACAATTATTAAATTGTAAAGCCTCTGATTTAAGGTAAAAACCCAGAATAGAAATATCAATATGTATATTAATCTAATCATTCAAATACCAAGTTTTATCTTTATTAAGTTATTAATGAACAAATAAATTTGAGATAAACAAATCGGCTTTTATTTTTACTTGTGATCATGCCAATGTCAAAAGAGGCAAACTTTTATCTACTTACACTTTTGTTGTTCACTGGTAATTTGTCAAAAAGTATATGCTTTTGGTGTGTCTGTGTCCTATGAGTCGTGTGATTTTGCATGGTTAATTGGATGAATTTATATATTCATTAAGTGTCTCTTATATGTTGGTACGAGTTTATAGCTGTTATATTGAATAATATATCTATAATACTAGAAATCTGCGGATATTCGACGAAAATTCGCCAGAAACAATTTTCAACGAGCACATTGCTGTTGTCCCCTTTCATGAACCAAATATAATGCAAACAAATATGTGTTTTGACTCAAAACCTTCACCCAAAAGAAGAAGAAGAAGAAGAAGAAGATTTAGTGGTTCTATTGAATAAAGGTGAAAACAAATTAATTTTGGAGCGAATATCTGCTATGCCTTATGTATTGGCCCCTCAATTGAAGCAAGTGAACAATAATTAGACAAAGACTGTGCTAACTTATATTTACTTTTCGTACACATCATGACTCTTGAATTTATTATGATATATATATATATACGCAAAGAGAAAATATATAGTAACAGATTTTTTTTTAATGAGTCACTTTCTGGCAATCGAGCAAGAAAGTTTAATTCCCTAAATACATGGAAAAGCAAACTGGGAATGCTTGGACCCCCTCTTTTACATAGTGGAGATTGTACAAGGACAAAAAGAAATTCGTATTCTTTGATTCCCTTCTCTCCACCATATCCTTTTCTTTTACAATAAAAATGGAATAAAGTTAGATAAAGGTCTTAGAAACGAAAGTTTGTAACAAATATTCTCAGGAAGAAAAGATGAAAAAAGTAACTCTTGTTCATCTTCAAGTTGTCATGAAATTGGTGTTGGAAAATAATTGGAAACTTAATTGCATGTGGCGTTTACACCAAATAAATAACTTCAACACAATTACACACCTTTATCATGGTTAAATGATCTGTAACTTGTTAATGTAAAATCCCTCAATTTGATTAATAAAAATTTATTCGTCTTAAAGAAACTAAGCTCAAAGTAATAATAGGATATAATAAAATAGATAAGAAATGTAGAGAGGAAGAGAGAACTATCTTATTTCTTCTATATATTCAAGTGTCTCCAATCTCATTTCTCATCCTCTATTTATAGTATTGCATAGAGGTATACCAAAGAATGTCATAAACATGACATTAAACATTTGAGATCATGGAGGAAAATCGTGGGAAGGTTATGGAGGTATGGGAGTTACAACCATAATGGAAAGAAGTAGTGGGAGGTTAATGGCGATAATGGAGAAGAGTAGTGGGAGGTATATTTGATTAGTGGATATTCATATTTTATATATTTCATAACACTCCCCCTTGGATGTCTACAGATAATGTGTCTCGTTAAAAACTTACTAAGAAAAAACCCTGTGGGAAAAAATCTTAGTGAAGGAAAAAGAGTACACATATCTTGTAATACGCATTATTTGCTGCCTCATTAAAAACCTTGCATGGAAAAACCTAGTGGGATAAAATCATAGCTAAAGGAAAAAGAGTACAACGCGTATTTGCCTCCCCCTGATGAAAACATCAATTTATTTCTCCGAGATAACGTGTTCCAATCGTGTACACCAACTTCTCAAATGTTGAGGTTGCTCATGCTTCACTGAATAGAATACCAAATTATCAAGCGAACAAATTTGTTGAACATCTATTTCACCCCTCGGTGAAAATTGTGTTTGATAAAGAACTTTGATGAAATATATGCTTTATTCTGTCTCCTTCGATATATCTTTCTTTCAATTGAGATAAGCAAACATCAACGTCTTCACTATTATTGGAATCTTCTCTTCAAAGAAAGGTCACACATTTTGTGAAATGATAATATGGCAATTCTCGCATACAAATAGATTGTTTGAAGAACAGACTTCAGAAAATGCATGCATTTGTATAAACAACAAAATCTTGACACTATTTGTCAGAATAAACAAATCTATATCAATGATTTCTTTTGCAATATAATACTAATAGTATTCCAATATCTTTATATAGGAATTAAACTATATCTCGCTAGCATATTTTTATACTCATGGTTCTAGCAAGATACACAGTGCACCAATTGTAATAGACATAAAAATAAATTATATACGCCATGGTTTCTCTAATCCACATAAGGATTTGCTGAAGCTTTATTAATAAATTTATTGGGAGCCTTAATATGCTTCAGAACAGTTTAAATTCTTCAATGACTTTTGTATACGCATATCAAATTTATTAGGTATTGCCAGACTAAAATCTGAAAGCAACTGTATCCACCACAAGGGAACATGTTTCCATATAATCAATGGCATGACATTTACGTAAAATCTTGTGTCACCCACAACTTTATACTTTCAGATGATGGGACTATCAGTCCAAAACTTCACGTTTTTCAAGTGAAGTCAATATTGATTGCGTATTTTTCATTGATCAATCATTTATCTATCCAAAGTCCATGACAGATTTGAGCTCAAGATCCTCGTCAATATTAATAATATTAAGCGCTACATTATGTCAACAATATCATCGATGATCATTTTACATCGGTTCCATTATCACACTACAAAGACATAACTTATCGAGATCTATTATTTTCAGGTACCTGAGCCTCTTCCATGAGGTCTTATAAAGTGTTATGTCATGGTGCTCTTACAGAGCACTTGCCTCCTTAGTATGACCATCTTTACCATTTTCTCCTCTCCTTCTTCAAGGAGTTTTATCTTTGGAACCAATTAGTCTATTACACTTCATGTGTTCCATAGACTATGTCCATCATGGACTTTACTCTATTTGGAGCATTAGCAGCTGAAATATAACATTTAGCTTTGGGTCAGAAAATACGTCTGGAAATATTTTACAAATGAATTATAACTTGAACTTCAAGTTTACATTTTCTTGTACGAGGATCTAGGTACACTCATAATAATTCATTCCATGATTACTTTTTCAGCTGTCAATTTTCTCCCCCTAATCTTGGGATCACAAACACATATCTTCAATTTTTTTTGGGGACCCATCATTGTGCATTGTGGTGGAGATATTAAATCATATAGAACATTCATATTTCTAGATGGAAATTATTTGGTTCCTGACCCTGAACCAATTGTGATAGGAAAAATTTATCATAACATGGCTAGATGCACACAAGTGCTGTTGTAAGTTAAATAATACATCTCATAACCAATGATTTAGCTATAATTGGAGGCATATAATTTCTGCTAAACCAGCAATATCAAATTATCATAGTTTTTATTCTGGAACTGTGCTCTAATAATTTGAGCGATCAACCTTGCAAAATCTAAATTGCAACTTGATAACAAACACACATGTGACCATATAATAGATGCATCTATTAAAATCATATAATAGTAAACGGTCCACATGACAGGTGACTGGGCCCATAAATATATCATCTTTTATTCATTCCATAAATCAAGGGATTCAACCCCAACCTTAACTGGTACATCATGAGAATAAGTAGCACAAGAGAATTCTTGAAGAACCTTTTATTTCTTCAATATATGTCAATGTGAGGTTTCAATCAATTTTCGCATCATAATTGAACCGGGATGGCCAACAGGTCATGCCAACTAATATTTGTTTCAGTAAATATTTAATTTACTATGGCATGTGATTCCATCATCATGCTTATACATCTATATTACAAATAAAGAAAAATCGGATAACTTTTCATATTTACCCGGTATGATTATAGTAATATGAAGATATTCAATCTTCCTTTCATTTATAGTCTCAAATGCAAATCACTTTGGCTAATACATTTGAAACTCAAAAAGTTTTTTCTGAGACTTACAACAATATTAATGTCAAGAACAATTTCATTGATCTGGGTAGTAACAAATTAACCTTTCTGGAGCTCTTAATTTATTTTGTACTACAAGACTTTTTTTTTTCACCATCCATATGGTGAATATCTCCTCTGATCCATAGAAAAAATTATTTTATTATTGTCATGGTCAAAATCATTTCTTGCTTTAACTTTACCTTTAATAACCTCTTTATAAGCATGCCAAAATATTTTTGGCGTACCATATGTACGCGACCAATGACATATTCATATGACCACACAATAATATTCATTATCTTTCTTTCTCTCAAACCTCCCTCAGAGATGAGTTGTAGTATTTATCCAATCATACATAAACACATTCTTATGCATAATTTATATCACATGTATATTTTCACATTCACTTTAAGGAATGAGTCTGCGTTTGCAATGCTTGTCACAAGTCGCATTCTTTCAAAAAATGGACTATAGTCGTCTGAGTGTGTCTCATACTTCTAGACCATATTGATACACAATTCCTTCACCTTTGAAGGATTATTTTGAGAACTCTTATTGTTATCCTTTTTACATTTACCATAGAGATGACTATATTATTTTGGTATTTGGCACACCGACGTTCATTGGTCAATCACTTGTCTTCATTTAGACTTATTATGCACCACTACCATATTCAGTTCAAGAATGGTGCGAATCAAGCGCGACAAGCTTCATGATTTTTTATGAAAAACACATTATTTAGCGTTAGTCATCATTATATCATCAATACGGTGCATTGGGACTCAAACCCAATGCTTTACCCATATAAAGGCATGTTAGGCCATATTTAGTTGGGACACGAACCCAACTCTTACAATCATGGAGCATCGGGACTCAAAACCCGATGTCTTACCCTCATGGCGCGTTGGGACTTAACACCCCCCGTCTTATCCTTAACCTTTGGCATAATATGCCATAATGCATCACCCTTGAGCCTTTAATCATGGGGAGCCTTAGATAACACTACAACGAATGTCACAACAAATATGAATAGCAGCGTAAGTTACTTGCATTTAATCTACAATATTGTTATTTTTATTCTTTTTATGAAAAATAGATTTCTAAAACAAGTAAAACAACGTAGTAGTACTGTTAGTAAACAACATTCAGCTTTTGTAGTGACATTAGTTATATTGTCACACAGAAGATGCAACCCATTAAGTACATATATATGTAAGTTGTGTAAATCAATTATACAGTAGCTATTTAATGCGTTATAACAAATGGTAATGAAAGTGACATTATTTATGTTCTGTATGCAAAAATAAAATATGTGTCAATAATGCAATATACTAATTGACATAATATGTGCACTAACTGAGTTCTAGCATTTTTAAAGTGTGCAACCATAAAAATCATGACAATCAACTGTTAGGTTGTCACAACAACGAAAAAACAGTCAATGATAATTAGTATGAAGTTAAACATAATGCAGTAAACAAGTTGTCATGACTAGTTTTAAAGAAAAAGTTATGTAACTTAACAAATATAATACAATAGTTCTATATAAGTAACACATGTATGTTTGTATTGCAAGAACACATAATTGTTAGGAAGATTGTAAATAGTACAGAGTGTTACATCTAGTGTAATAGTGCTAGAAGCATTTGCAACACATTAGTTGTTTATCACACATATCGCAAGTTTGCGTTGTACACATCATATTAAATATATGATTCTTATTTCTTCCATCAATTTTCAAAAAGTGACCACCCACAGACAAGTATAATACATTGACAAATCAAAATATTGGCTATGGTTCTTCTTGATTCAATCAGTTCATTTTCGTGCACAAATAATATTGTATTTTTTGTAATATGAACAATACCAAAATTCTTAAATTCAAAATATTAAAATGAGAATTTATAGGAATAATGAAAAAAAAAATACTCCCTGGACAATTGAAACAAATTGATTCACATATGAAATACGCAAGCTTCCACCGACAATGTAACTAATTCTAGGTAGTCAATATTTTTGTAGTTCAACCACGGACTTGGTTGTCTTCATACTTTAAGATGATAATTGAAATAAAATTAGAGATTCGTGTTGATAATGTATTAAGAAACTAAGCTCAAAGTAATAATATGATACAAGAAAATAGACAAGAAGTGTAGAGAGGAAGAGATGAGAGATTCTTATTTTTTTTCAAGTGATTTTCAAGTGTGTACAATATACTAATATTTCATAACACGCCCCCTTGGATGTCCATTGATAATGTGCCTCGTTAAAACCTTACTAGGAAAAAATCCAGTGGAAAAAAATCTTAGTGAAGGAAAAAGAGTACACATATTTTATAATACGCATTGTTTGCTGCCTCGTTAAATACCTTGCCAGGAAAACCCATTGGGACAAAACCTGTGCGAAGGGAAAAAGAGTGCAGCGCGTGCTATACTCCCTCTGACAAAATTATCACTTGATATCTCAAAGACGACGAATTCCAATCATGTATAACAACTTATCAATTGCTGAGGTTGGCAATGCCTTGTGAAGAAGTTTGCCAAATTATCACTTGAACAGATTGTTGAACATCAATCATGTCTGAAATAGAACTTTGGTGAAATACGTTTCATTTTGTCTCCTTCGATGAGCTATGTCACGACCCAATTTTCCCTCCGTTGGGCACCGTGATGGCACATAGTCTTAGTGACTAGGTAAGCCTAATATATTACTGAGCATCAACAATAATGAAATAAAATATAACAGTCTCGATATGGAAATCTTGACAGAGTTTACAATTTTCCAAAACCCGGTAAATACAAGTCATAAGCTCTACGAATTCTTTCTACAAAATCTAACTGTAACTGTCTAGAAATGAATTAGTACAGTTGGAGATAAACTGGAAGGTGACTCCGAAAACTACGAACGCAGCAACAGGTTTACCTTGAGTCTCCTCATCAACAGGGATCCGTGCAGCTACTAACGGTCAATACCCGGATCTGTGCAAACAAAAATGCACAGAAGAGTAGTATGAGCACACCACAACAGTGCCCAGTAAATATCAAGACTAACCTCGGTGAAGTAGTGACGAGGACTAGTCAAGACCCCACTGGTCT
>ML286184.1:0-17085 GCA_005239495.1 Nicotiana undulata
AGAAATCATGTTTAGGTTCTTTATTTCAGCATATTTATTATATTCATGTCATTTTATAAGCCCGTTCACAGTTAACAACTATAACAAAGTAATAAACTCCTATGACGTTACTACTACTGCATTTTCATAAGTACCACATTCAGAAATCATGTTTAAGGTATTCATGTGTGCATTAGATACCATGTTCTATAGGATTTTGCCTTCAGCATGTTTGTTATTATGTGAACACCTAGTCAGTATGTATCAGATCTGGTAGCCTCGTTAAAACTGTGCAAAGTGGGCTAAAAAATGTTTCTGCAAATTCGACATTGTCTTCAATGTATTCCATGTCTTTAAAATCAGGGTCAAGGACATGCATCTCACTAGTTTCGACTCTCATAAGACAAATAATCAGTATCACGAACGCCTACGCAAACCTTAAGCCCAATGACATGAAAATCAATCGCCTTATGTCTTGCTTGTATTAAAAGCGATCTGTAGAACTAATCAGTCTCCTCTGAGATCCTTAGAACATTGATGTTTGTCATTGTTTTCACTCCTGCTTTTCCTAACAACCGATAGATTTTCCAAGCAATTATCCCTTCTACAAAATCATTATGTTTGAATCCTTGCTCTATTTTAAATTTACTGGTTTCTGAAATAGTATACTCATTCTCCTTTTATTAAAGTTTTCTTAAACTACTGACTTCTACTCTGCTTTGAATTGCTGAATTATTTAAAGTCACTTCCCCTTTTGGATCACTCTGTTATTTTAAAATCATGCTTTACTGATTTTTCTAAAACTTCCCATTTACTTTTACTAGGAACTTCATTAAACTGTTGTGCACTTTTCAAACCCTGCTCCTGTCTTTAAATTACTAGAATTTTAAAATCAATCATTCTCTTCTTAAGACTACTCTATTTTAATTGAATTCTCTGCCTTAATTACTGAATCAGTCCTTTGCCAAAACTGCTGAAACTTACTGTTTTCACTCATCTCCTGTTTTAAGTTCTGATTTTTAGACCTTTGTTATGTTCGAGACGTGCTATTTATGTGTTTACTTGTGGAGGGATCTGTAGGCCTCTTATCTACCTTTGTGTGCTTCCCTATATCTGCAGTCCTAAATATTTTTGTATGTCGCTTAGAGTTTATCCTTTAAACCTAGGGGTTCAGCCTAGTACTCCCCATATAGGATTAGTAGTCCTAAACACCCTCCGAGACTTATAGAACGGGACGAGTAATAGCACGCAATAAGCTTCGTGACCAACACACGTGTTTTAAATATCTTACCGGGTTGGGGAAGGGTAGAATATGGATATGATGACCAGTGCACTAATACCACGTGTAGCCCCTCTTCGAGGCGTGACATACCAGTTATTGCATTGATGTGATCCATATTGCTTTAAAACCTAGGACATTTTCATTCAAATGATTTTACTTTGCTATTCTTTAAATTTCTTTTAATAATTTCAGTATTTACTTGAAATCCCCTCTTACGTGAGCCTTGCTTGTCATTTGTATACTGGCCAAATTCACAAAACTACTTGTCTAGGACCCACAATTGTGGATCTTGAGGGGTGCCTAACACCTTGCCCTTGGGATAACTTCAAGCCCTTACCCAATCTCTGGTAATGCAAACTAGTTTATGAGTTAGTTATTCTAGGTGCCCTAACGCACCATAAAATCGTTAGGTGGCGACTCTTCCTTAAACCTTTTCCTTTAAGGAGTTGTCCAGAATGTCATGAAACCCGATCTCCGCGTACCTAACTCGTGCGAGTAAAAAGGGGGGCGCGACATATATTATCTCAATTGTATGCATTGAACATCTTTCTGAGTGTGAGTGTGCTTCCCAAAAGTTCCTAAATCATAGTACTTTAAAATATGTGAAAATTAGGACTTTCGTTTTTGTGAGTGCACTTTAAACACGAGGTTAGGTAGAATTCAAAACTTTTGATTGAAGCAAGATGGAAAAATCTTGTTGATACTTAGGTATACCTAAGGTACCACTCGAAGCTATAGGGACTACCCATAAGCTGATCTCATTTATAAAAAAATGATAATCGGTCAATAAATAATATATCAGTCTTCAAATTTCCAAATATTCTATACCAAAGCTACAAAAAGAGTAAAAAATGCTGAAAACAACAAAAACAAGAAAAACTCTTTTCATCAATTTTCTTACACAGAAAAAATAACTTCTTACTTTTCCAGGTGCCCTCCTGAACAATGGGCAATTATATTCAAAGTTAATTTTATAGGTACTCACCTTCTAGTAAGGGTATTATAGATTTTAAATGCTGTGATAACCTCAAAAAGGAACACAACCCTGTAATGAGTTGATCGGTCGTCTTGTATATTTGATCTCATTTCTCCTTTTTGAAGCTTCTCGTATGCATATTTGCGATTTTAAGACTTTTGGGGTTGGTTAGTTTAATTTCGGGGAAGTCTTAGAATGATTAGGACCCTAAGTTGATCGAGGTTTGACTTTTTAGAAAACAATCCTAGAATGGTATTTTCATGGCTCCGATAGGTTTGTGTCGCGATTTTGGAATTGGGAAATTGCCCGGAACTGAATTTGAATGTCCCTAGGTTGATTTGACTTGTTTTGCAGAAAGTTTGCAATTTGAGGTTTAGAAGTTTCCTTAAGTTTGACTATAGCTTGAATGTATGGCTATCGGATTTAGAATTATGTTTTGGGACTTGTAATAGGTCTATTTCTCTATTTGGAACGTGTCTGCAAAATTTGGTGTAATTTGGAGTTGGTTTTATAGCTTTCAGACGCTTGATCATGATTCTAGAGATTCTTGTGTTTTCCTTTTGATTTGCATTCTTTTTGATGACTGATTCATGAATCTATATGTTATTTTATTGTTTTGATCACATCAGAAAGTTCATTGATATTTTTATACTTGTGTAGACGTTTGGTTTGGAGCCCCAAGGGCTTGGGTGAGTTTTAGACGTGTCTCAGAATAGTTTTGAGCTTGTTCGAGTTTGCTGGTGTGTTGGTTCTCCAGTTATCACAATTGCGAGCACCACCATTACAATTGTGATCATAGCAGAGGGGTCTCAGGTTTCGCATTAGCGATACCTTGATCACATTTGCAAAGTGTAGGCTAGGTTAGGTAGGTTCACACTTGCGATTAATTGTCACATTTGTAATGGGAACAAGATTCACAATTGCGAAACCAGTGTCGCATTTGCGACATCCCTTTAGGCTGGGAGGCGCCGCATTTGCGAGTCCTCTTTTGCATTTGTGAGGGTTCGCATTTGTAAACCCAGACTCCTCTAAGTTCACTCATGCTATACTAAACTTTCTATAACTTACGGAAACCATCATCTCTCTTGTTTTGATGGGCTCAATCCTGAGTACTTGCCTATTCTGACTCACCTTTTCTTATCCTCACTCCTGTCTTCCTAAAACCTTGTCTCTCTACCATACTTTAGCTTGCGACCTACACATATATATTTATACTACTCGCAACCTCCTCTAACTTTCTTGCACCATAGATTTCCTTATGTTATTGTGGAACTTCAAGAGAGACATCACATTGTCTCTACCTCTTATTTACTCTCTTAACTAGACCTCTTGATACCTGGAAACCATAAGCTGGTAGATATGTCACTGACGACACCGCTATCATTTCTTGATACTGAATCCAGTTCTTCTAGCCCTCTATCTGAAGTACGGACTATTTACAACCTTATGCACATGAGTATCTCGTACCTTCTTTACCTTTACCTTACATACATTAAAATCCCGCATCGTATCTTCTATCTCTTTCATAAACTTCCTTCCACATAGGTATAATTTACATCCACAACTTGAGGCTCTACTATAATAGTTGCACCTCTGGTGCATACACAATTCGATGGAAGTTTCATACTAACTTCCTATGAGGCATGTACTCTTCTAACATGCTTTATCGTAGAGCCGTTATAGAATACGGATGATGTACTATCTCTCTTGTACCTCTGATATACAGAGTGTTTCTGCAATGGTTTCAATCATGATTTCTATAATTATCTAGGTCCAATAATCAGACTCTTGATTTACTTAGCTGATGTAACTCATTAGTTTCCTCTTCTCTCTCAGCCTTTATGTAGGCTTAATCTATCTTCCAATTTGTGGCACAAGGTGTTAGTTATTACTTTAGCCTTTCATGGATACTTTATCCTTTTATTACTATCTCTTCGGGTTGCCTAACATTCTGTAACGACCCCCAATCCTAACAGGCCGTGATGGCGCCTATCGTGGAACTAGTCTAGCCAACCATCACTTTACTACGCATTGGTTCTTTTATAATAGTTCATAATACAATGATAAACACCAAGCATAGCGATAAAATAAATTATTTAAATCTTAACGCCCCAATAATAGTCTAACAAAACCTAAACATCCCAAGACTGGAGTCAATGATCATGAGAATCTAAAAAGAAATAAATCTAACTCTGCTAATGTCATAATGAATGTCTATGAATCAATTTCTAATACTAATCAAGGAAGGGAAATGGAGAAGTTGTGGACGCTGGACATCTACATCGAAATCCCGTGAACTGCTACTATCGAACAAGGCAGCTATTGCTCCAAACCGGTACCTGGATCTGTGCACAGAGGCACATGGAGTCTTTATGATTACGCCAACTGAGTAGTAATGAAAATAAATCACAAAAGCCAGTAAAACACCAAGTCACTAGATAGTATTCATCAAATACATGAGTTCAAAAATAAGTTTCCAAAAGTCCTTTGAAACAAGTGTAATATCAGTATATCTCAGTAAACACCAGTTGGAAAACGAAGTAAATCATAGTTCGAAAACTCAGTAAAATCATCATAAATCTGCCCCTCGGGCCAAAATCATTTCTCATAACCATTTCCCACCAGGCATCCTCACAATCACTCTGTCTCAGCCCATCATGCAATAATCATCACTCAGTATCAGTCCCGCGGGCAATGATCATCACTCAGTAGGTACCTGTGCTCACTGGGGGTGTGTACAGACTCCGGAGGGGCTCCTATAGCCCAAGCGCTATAACAACATAGGCTTGAAAGCCTCTCACAATATAGGCCTGGAAGCCTCTCACAATATAGGACTGAAAGCCTCTCACAATATAGGCCTGAAAGCCTCTCACAATATAGGCCTGAAAGCCTCTCACAATATAGGCCTGAAAGCCCCTCACAATATAGGCCTGAAAGCCTCTCACAATATAAGCCTGAAAGCCTCCCTCATATCCTCACAATATAGTCTTGAAAGCCTCACTCAGTCAGACACTCTCGATTTGCCCTTAGGCCATAAATATACTGGGTTCTCGACCCAAAAATAGTGTTTCAATTTCAAGAAATAGTATCAAAATACTCTGAGTGTCAAAACAATTTCACAGGAAGGACTGAGTGTAAAATCATAACATATTAGTGAGGAAAATAGTAAAAACATCCCCCAAGGGGTAAACAGATCGGCACTAGGCCTCAAACATGTCTTACAGCCCAATTCACATCAAATATATATATATATATACACAATTAAGCATAGGCTTAAAAATCGGTTTCGCAACACAATAGTCTCCTAAGTAAGGAATATATCTCCATAGTTTCAACATTTGCATTTCAAAACCCATGAAAGGGTGCATGGTCGAGGGTTTCATACCCTTAGGACATGATTTAAAGACATTACATATCTCAAACTAGCCCGAAATTACTTCGCAATACATTTTCCTTTCGAATCAACTTCCAGATGCTCCAAATCTACCAAGTTCAGATTTTTATCATCAAATTATGCTCAAGGATTAAATTTCAATTGAAAAATATCGAATTTAGCTCAAAAATCCGAATTTGGTCAAAACCCGACCCCCAGGACCGCATCCCGAAACTCAGAAATTTTGATATCAAAATGTTCTTCGTCTTCTCACGAGTCCGTACATATAAAGAACTCAAAAATCGGAGTTTGTTTGACCCCTCAAATCGACCCCTAAAGGTCTCATAATCTTAAGCCCTAACTTCCCCTTTTTCTACTGATTTTCCATAAATTTACACTAATATTAAGGTCTTAGATCACCTACATGTGCGTTTTTAAGTCCAAAAAGCTTACCTCAATGATGCACCAACGTTTCCTTCTTCAAAATCCCTCAAAAACCTCGGAACCCGTACAACAATGGTGGAAAAGGGGTTCAAATTCGCGAAGGCAGGTTTTTTTATACTTCCTGAACAGTGGTTCTGCACCTGCGGCCACTTAAGCGCACCTGCGGACCCGCACCTGCGGTCCCAGGTCCGCACCTGCAACTTCGCAGGTGCGATCCTCCTCCCGCACCTGCAATCCTCTACTGAGACTCTCAATTCCGCACCTGCGGTGCTCTACTCGCTCCTGCGGGCCCGCACCTGCGGTCAAACTTCCGCAGGTGCGGTTACACCAGCACCAGCAGCTGTAGGTGCATATTTCAAGTTCCAAACTTCCTGTTAATCATCCGAAATTGATCTCGAGCCCCTCGAAGACCCCAACCAAACATACCAACACCTCACATACGATCATTAAAACTTAGTTGCACTCTCAAAACACTAAAATTAACATCAAAATCACACCGGATTCAAGCCGAAGAACTTTGATATTTCTAAAATCCACCAATGATGCCAAAACTATCCAAAACAACTCCGATTGACCTGAAATTTTGCAGACATATCCAAAATGACATTACGAGCATGTTCAAACTTTCAGAATTCCATTACGACCCCGATAGCCTATTTTTCACTGCCGACTGGAAATCGCCAAAAACTAACTTCCCCAATTCAAGCCTAATTCTACACCGAACATCCCAAAAATATTCCGGACACATTCCTAAGTCCCAAATCACCTAACGAAGCTATTCGAGCCATAAAATCCACATTTCGAGTTGTTTACCAATAAGTCAACTCTCAATTGACTTTTCCAACTTTAAGGTTATTTTTTAAAGACTAAGTGGCTAAATTCTTATTATAATCACTTCGATTTCAAGCCTACCCACTCTAACACATCAAATACAGTATAACTTACCTATAACAATTCAATAACAATAATTATAATGCAAGTTCTACGTAACGACAGACTGGGTCGTTACATTCTCCCCCTCTTAAACAAACGTTCATCCTCTAACGGGTCTAGAAACAAACCTGGAGTCTCAAACAAGTGAGGATATTTTCTCTGCATCTCCCGCTCGCTCTCCCAAGTAGCCTCCCCTACTGGATGACGTCTTCACTGTACTTTCACTGATGCAATCTCCTTAGATCTCAGCTTTCTGACCTCACGAGCCAAAATTTCTACTGGCTCCACCTCATATGACATATCACCCTCGAGCTGAACTGTGCTGAAGTCTAACACATGAGACGGGTCACCAACATACTTCCTGAGCATCGACACATGAAACACCGGATGAACACTCGACAAGCTGGGTGGCAAGGCAAGTCTATAAGCCACCTCTCCAACCTTCTGAAGCACCTCAAAAGGACCAATAAATCGTGGACTCGGCTTTTCTCTCTTTCCGAACCTCATAACACCCTTCATGGGTGATATCTGCAGCAGTACTTTATCACCTTCCATAAAAGACACATCCCGAACCTTCCGGTTCGCATAACTCTTCTGCCTGGATTGTGCCGTGCGAAGTCGCTCCTGAATCACCTTCACCTTCTCCAATGCATCCTGAATCAAATTTGTGCCTAATAACTTAGCCTCACCAGGCTCGAACAAACCAACCGGAGATCTATACCTCCTACCATATAAAGCTTCATACGGGGCCATCTGAATACTGGACTGATAGTTGTTATTATATGCAAACTCCGCTAATGGCAGAAATTGATCCCATGAACTACCAAAATCAATTGCACAAGCCCGTAACATATCCTCCAATATCTGAATAGTCCGTTCCGACTGCCCGTCGGTCTGAGGGTGAAATGCAGTGCTCAACTCTACATCAGTACCCATACCTTTCTGTACAGCCCTCCAAAACTGAGATGTGAACTGAGTACCTCTGTCAGAAATAATAGAAACTGGAACTCCATGCAATCGGACAATCTCTTTAATGTAAATACCAGCTAACCGCTCTGAAGTATAAGTAGTACTAACAGGAATGAAATGCGTAGACTTGGTCAATCTATCCACAATGACCCAAATAGCATCAAAACCCTTCGAAGTCCGTGGAAGTCCCACTACAAAGTCTATAGTAATTCTCTCCCATTTCCACTCTGGAATATCTAACCTTTGAAGCAAACCACCTGGTCTCTAGTGCTCATACTTAACCTGCTGGCAGTTGAGACACCATGCTACATACTCAACAATATCTCTCTTCATCCGCCTCCACCAATACTACTGTCTCAGATCCTGATACATCTTCGCGGCACCCGGATGAATAGAATACCGCGAGCTATGGGCCTCTACTAATATCAACTCTCTAATCCCTTCCACATTGGGCACGCAAATACGGCACTGCATCCTCATAACTCCATCATCACATATAGTCACATCTCTGGCATCACCCTGACGAACTCTATCCTGAAGAACTAATAAGTGTCGGTCATCATATTGCCGATCTTTAATCTGATCAAATAAGGAAGACCGGGAAGCCATGCTAACTACCACCGGTGGAGGGTCTGACAAATCCAATCTCACCAACTGACCCGCTAAATCCTGATCATCAAGGGCTAAAGGTCGCTCCGGGGTTGAAAGGTAAGCTAGACTTCTTAAACATTCGACTCTGTGACTCAAGGCACCGGCCACAACATTGGTCTTCCCCGGATGGTACAATATAGTCAAGTCATAGTCCTTGAGAAGTTCCAACCACCTCCTCTGTCAAAAATTCAAGTCTTTCTTCCTTAGCCGATACTGCAAGCTACGATGATCAGTGTAAATCTCATACTGCACTCCATATAAATAATGCCGCCAAATCTTTAAGGCATGAGCAATAGCAGCTAACTTAAGATCATGCACTAGGTAATTCTTCTCGTGAACCTTCAACTATCTAGACGCGTAGAAAATCACCCTACCGTCCTGCATCAATACCGCTCCCAAGCCAACTCTAAAAGCATCATAATAGACCGTATAAGAACCCGAACCAGTAGGCAACACTAATACCGGAGTTGTGGTCAACGCCGACTTGAGCTTCTGAAAGCTCTCCTCACACTCATCGGACCACCTGAATGGAACACCCTTATGCGTCAATCTTGTCAGAGGGGAAGCAATAGAAGAGAATCCTTCCACAAAGCGACGGTAGTAACCCGCCAAACTGAGGAAACTCTGAATCTCTGTGGCTGAAGACGGTTTGGGCCAACTCTGCACCGCCTCAATCTTCTTCGGATCAACCTGAAAACCCTCACTAAACACCACATGCCCCAAGAAATCCACTGAACCAAGCCAAAATTCACACTTGGAGAATTTTGCATAAAGCTTCTCCTCCCTCAATCTCTGTAACACAATTCTCAAGTGCTGAGCATGCTCCTCTTCGCTACGGGAATAAACCAGAATGTCATCAATGAACACAATGACAAAAGAATCAAGGTACGGCTGAAACACGTTGTTCATCAATTGCATAAACACTGCTGGGGCATTGGTCAGCCCGAATGACATAACCAGAAATTCATAATGAACATATCTGGTCCTGAAAGCCGTCTTCGGAATGTTAGAATCCCGAATCTTTAGCTGATGATACCCAGACCTCAAATCAATCTTGGAGAACACCTTAGCTCCTTGAAGCTGGTCGAATAGGTAATCAATACAAGGCAAAGGATACCGGTTCTTTACTGTCACCTTATCATCTGTCTATAATCAATACACATGTGTATCGAACCATCATTCTTTTTCACAAACAACACTGGCACACCCCAAGGTGACACACTAGGCCCAATGAACCCCTTATCTAAGAGTTCCTGAAGCTACTCCTTTAATTCTTTCAACTCTGTCGGTGACATGCGGTAAGGTGGAATAGAGATAGGTTGAGTGTCTGTCACCAAGTCAACACAAAAATCAATATCCCTATCAGGTGGCATGCCTGGCAGGTCTGCAGGGAATACATCCAGAAAATCACGGACTACGAGAACAGAATCAACAAATGGAGTCTCACTACTAACATCCCTTACAAAAGCAAGATAAGATGCACACCCTTTCTCAACCAAACGCTGAGCCTTTAAATAAGAAATCACTCTGCTAGGTACATGCTCTATAGACCCCCTCAACTCAACTTTCGAAACTCCGGGCATAGTTAAGGTAACGGTCTTAACGTGACAATCAAGAATAGCATGACATGGGGATAACCAATCCATGCCCAGAATCACATCAAAATCGACCATATTGAGTAACATCGGGTCCACTCGGGTCTCCAGACCCCCAATAGATATAAGACATGACCGGTACACACGGTCCACAATAATAGTATCATCCACAGATGTCGAAACATGAACATAAGTAACTAGAGACTCACGGGGCATATTCAAAAAATGAGAAAAATAGGATGAGACATAAAAGTACGTAGAACCAGGGTCAAATAAAGCCAAAGCATTACTGTGACAAACTGAAATAGTACATGTAATCACTGCATCGGATGCCATAGCATCAGGCCTAGCTGAAAGTACATAAATACGCGGCTGGCCTCCACTGCTCGACCTCCCCCTCTAGGACGGCCTCTAGCTGCCTGACCACCACCCCTAGCAGCCTGGGTAGGTGGTGAAGTGGCTGGGGCTGAAGCCGAGGGCTGGACCCTCTGCTGGGATGAACTACTAGGACGACGGGGACACTGCCTCCACCCATGTCCGAACTCTCCACACTCATAACATCCCCCTGAAGCTGGAGATAAAAACTGACGAGAACCTCTGTCACCCTGATAATCACCAGACAAAACATGCATAGAAGAACCCTGATAAGATGATGCTCGGGCGGAGCCCTAAGCTGGGAGGGTACTAAAAGATGAACGTCCCTGATGAGAATTGCGAGGACCTTACCCCGAAGATACACCATTGTAAGCTGGGCGAACTGGCTGTGGAGCTGTAAATGGACGACCTCTGTTGTGCGGAAACTGCCCTCTAGAAGGGGCACCACTGAAGCTACCTGATCCCTGAGGCCTCTTGACCTCCTTCTCCTCACGATCCTGCCTACGAGCTTACTCAATGTCCCGAGCAATGTCAACAACCTGCTCAAATGTAGCTCCAAACACCCTCTCTGATCATCAAGATCTTAAGCTGATAAGTAAGACCATCTACAAACCTCCTAATCCTCTCCTTGTTTATAGGGACAATCTCAGAAGCATGTTTGGCCAACTCGAAAACCTCATCTCCTACTGAGTAACTGAAAACTCTCCTTGACGCAACTGCTCAAACTGCCTGCGTTTCTCCTCTCTATGGGACTGAGGAACATACTTCTCCAAAAAGATCGTGGTGCTGAACCAATGGGCCTACGTCTCTCGAACGACTCCCACCAAGTAAAAGCAGCACCAGCAAACTGAAATGTAGCAAACGAGACCCCACTGGTCTCCAAAATACCCGTTGTACGTAGTATCCTCTGGCATTTATCCAGAAAACCTTCGGCATCCTCACTCTCTGTGCCACTGAAAGTCAGAGGCTTAAGTCTGCTGAATCTATCCAGTCTACGCTGCTTATCCTCGGGCATAGCTGGAACTATAAAATCCTGGACTGGGACCACCGACTAAGTTGGGGCTTCCCCCGGTGTCTGAATACTCCGTACAACCTGCTCAGGTGTCCGGGCAGCTGGAGTCTGATTGCCTCTCCCGGCCTGAGCTGCAGTGGCAGTAGTAGACATAGCAACTGCCTGAGCTAAACTGGAACATACTGTCAATATCTGAGCCGAGGTCTCCTGAAGACCCGGAATAACAATAGGAACTGTCGGTGCCTAAGCTTGTCCCGCTCGAGCACCATCGGAGGGAACCTGATCCTGAACGATAGGGGGATCCTGGGGAACTATTGCGACTGCTGCGCGGGCTGGTCCCCTACCTCTACCACGGCCCCAACCCCTTATGGGTCTGGCTGGTGTCTGGTCACCCTGATCGGTATTCCGTGTCCTCACCATCTGTGAAAGAAGGAAACAACGTAAATTTAGATTTCAAGAATCAATAGATTGGCACGAAGGAGTTCATGAAAAATAGAGATGTTTCCTAAAAGTTCTGCATCCTCTCGAAGATAAGTACAGACGTCTCTGTACGGATCCGCAAGACTCTATTGAACCTGCTCATGACCGTTGAGTCCTATGCAACCTAGTGCTCTGATACCAACTTGTCACGACCACAAATCCTAACACGCCGTGATGGCGCCTATCGTGGAACTAGGCTAGCCAACCATCACTTTACTACGCATTGGTTCTTTTATAATAGTTCACAGTACAATGATAAACAACAAGCATAGAGATAAAATAAATTATTTAAATCTTAACGCCCCAATAATAGTCTAACAAAACCTAAACCTCCCAATACTGGAGTCAATGATCATGGGCATCTAAAAATAACTCTGCTAATGTCATAATGAATGTCTATGAATCAATTTCTAATACTAATCAAGGAAGGGAAATGGAGAAGATGTGGACGATGGACAGCTACCTCGAAATCCTGTGAACTGCTACTATCGAACAAGGCAGCTACTACTCCAAATCGGTACCTGGATCTGTGCACAGAGACACAGGGAGTCTTTATGAGTACGCCAACTCAGTAGTAATGAAAATAAATCACAGTCTGAGAATTATAAAACACACAGTACAGATACACCAATTCCCAAAAGCCAGTAATACACCAAGTCACCAGATATCAGTATATCTCAGTAAAAACCAGTTGGAAAACGAAGTAAATCATAATTCGAAAACTCAGTAAAATCATCATAAATCTTCCCTTCATGCCAAAATCATTTCTCATAACCATTGCCCACCAAGCATCCTCACAATCACTTTGTATCAGCCCATCATGCAATAATCATCACTCAATATCAGCCCCGCGGGCAATGATCATCACTCAGTAGGTACATGCACTCACTAGGGGTGTGTACAGACTCCGGAGGGGCTCCTACAACCCAAGCGCTGTAACAACATAGGCTTGAAAGCCTCTCACAATATAGGCCTGAAATTCTCTCACAATATAGGCCTGGAAGCCTCTCACAATATAGGCCTGAAAGGCTATCACAATATAAGCCTGAAAGCATCTCACAATATATGCCTGAAAGCCTCCCTCATATCCTCACAATATAGTCCTGAAAGCCTCACTCAGTCAGACACTCTCGATTTTCCCTTAGGCCATAAATATACCAGGTTCTCGACCCAAAAACAGTGTTTCAATTTCGAGAAATAGTATCAAAATACTCTGAGTGTCAAAACAATTTCACATGAAGGACTGTGAAATTATGCTCAAGGAATTTATACTCAAGGAATAAATTCCAATAGAAAAATATCGAATTTAGCTCAAAAATCTGAATTCGATCAAAACCCGACCCCCCGGCCCGCATCCCGAAACTCAGAAATTTTTATACCAAAATGTTCTTCGTCTTCTCACGAGTCCTTACATATAAATAACTCCAAAATCGGAGTTTGTTTTCCCCTCAAATCGACCCCTAAAGGTCTCATAATCTCAACCCCTAACTTCCCCTTTTTCTATTGATTTTCCATAAATTTACACTGATATTAAGGTATTAGATCACCTACAATTAAGTTATTAAGTACAAAAATATTACCTCAATGATTCACCAACGTTTCCTTCTTCAAAATCCCTCAAAAACTTCGGAAGCCGTACAACAATGGTGGAAAAGCGGTTAAAATTCGCAAAGGCAGGTTTTTTTATACTTCCTGAATAGTGGTTCCGCACCTGTGGCCACTATAGCGCACCTGCAGTCCAAGGTCCGCACCTGCGACTTTGCAGCTACGATCTTCCTCCCGCACCTACGATCCTCTACTGAGACTCTCAATTCTGCACCTATGGTACTCTGCTCGCTCCTGCGGGCCTGCACTTGCGGTCAAACTTTCGCAGGTGCGGTTACACCAGCACCAGCAGCTGTAGGTGCATATTTCAAGTTCCAAACTTCCCGTTAACCATCCAAAATTGATCCCGAGCCCCTCGATACCCCAACCGAACATACCAACACCTCACATATGATCATTCAAACTTAGTTGCACTCTCAAAACACTAAAATTAACATCAAAATACCAAAATCACACCGGATTCATGCCTAAGAACTTTGATATTTCTAAAATCCACCAATGATGCCGAAACTATCCAAAACAACTCCGATTGACCTAAAATTTTGCAGACATATCTAAAATTACATGAAGAACATGTTCCAATGTCGGAATTCCATTCTGACCTCGATAGCCTATTTTCCACTACCGACCAGAAATCGCCAAAAACTAACTTCGCCAATTCAAGCCTTATTCTACACCGGACATCACAAAACTATTCCGGACACACTCCTAAGTCCCAAATCACCTAACGAAGCTATTCAAGCCCACAAAATGTGCATTTCGAGGTCGTTTATCAATAAGTCAACTCTTAGTGGACTTTTCCAACTTTAAGATTATTTTTAAAGACTAAGTGGCTAAATTCTCAGTATAATCACTTCGACTTCAAGCCTACCCACTCTAACAGATCAAATACAGTATAACCTACCTATAGCAATTCAATAACAGTAATTATAACGCAGTTTCTACGTAACGGCAGACCGGGTCGTTACACATTCTCTCTTTAATAGGGACAAGAGCCATACTAAGGTAAATATTCATCCCTTCTAGGATTCAAGTGCCTATCTTGTAAGATTTTTAACATTTTAGTATTAATATCTAGTTGTACTTGTAGACATATAATTTTCTACCCTCCTAGAGATTTTACACATTTTAGCGTTTAATAATTTAGTCTAGGTCTAATATCGTTGTTTTAACTAGTTTTGACTCTTTTAGTTTATTTTAAACACAAAAATTGAAAAGTACAAAAATAGTTCCATATTTCTCTAATTAATTCACGTATTAAGTATTTTTGGAAAGATATTATTTTTAACCCATTTTTTTAATATAACTCTTGAAAATACCAAAAATAGTTTCAACTTTAATTTTTAGCTTATTTTAAATATAATAGTTTATTTTAGTTAATTAATAGTAAGTTTTATATTTTTATAAACACATTATATTTTTAGTATCTTCTTAGTCCAAAATTAAGACCCAACAAGATAAAAGACCAAACCCGATTCCCACAAGCCAAACCCAAATCCCTTAAATCCCTAATAAGACCTTCTTCAACCTTAGGACCCCTTCAGCAGAAGACATTAGACAAAATAAAACTAGAAGACCCCTCAACTTCCTAACCTAAGCTACAGTTGCCGTCACTCCTATCAAGCTCGCCGGAAAGATCCACAGGACTACAACACCTCTTCTCCCTTAACCAAGACATCAACCTTCCTTTTTCTTTCACAAAAATCGAACATCCCCACTTCCAAAAATGCATCCGCCGCCGAGCAGAAAGCCAACATCCGCCGCCAAGCAGAAAGCCAACATTCGCCGCCGCTGCCACCTCTGGTAAGCTGGCCGGCGAAGCCATTGAGTTTTCTTAGCCATTGCTTCTTTCCCTTCTCCCCCCCTCTACTGTCTTTGTATTGTCAGAGTCGCACTGTCGACGATGAACGAATAAAAAACCGATGACTCTTTCATCACCATTATTCTCGTGTGCGTTACTTCTATGTCGGATGAATTTAGATCTAACGGGTTCTTTATTGTTGTGGCATTTTGTGCCAAGTTTGGCTGGAATTAGTTCTTTAGCGATTCCTTCGAGTGTTTTATTTTGACCGTTGCTCCAGTATCGCCATCGTTGTGGTAGTAGCGTCATTGACTCCGGCGAGTTTCGAGATCTGGATCGTAGTTCCGTTCGAGGTTTCCATTTTTGGCCCGATTAGCAGTAACTAATTCCATTTGAAGAATCAATGTGAGATTCACTTCTTTCTTTTTGTTCTGTTCTATTACAATGTTTAAGAATGCATATTTTGTTTTTTGTGAAATCTACATGGACTGTGAAGATTTACTACACTAGGGTGGACTTCAATTATGATGACATTTGATTCATGATAAGTATTATAATAGGTTATCTCTCACTATCAGATATATCCACGAGTATATGAAAAACATGCTTCGTCTGTGAAGGAAAATACTAAGGAATCTCGTGAGTAGTGGAAAAATAATAAATGTTAGTTTGAATTTTGGAAAGTATACAAGGTATTTATGAAATTCCATTCGAGTGTGTGTTCACGTGACTCAACCATCGAATAGTTAAATTAAATAAATTATCGTGGCTATGGGTACGGTTCCCGTGGCATAGTCATGGTACGTAACCCCAAAATTTGAGTGCACGCTGACGTGACTCGACCGTCAAACCGCTAAATATAATAAATTATCATGACTATGGGTACGGTTCCGTGGCATAGTTATAAATACATATCCAAAATTCGAGTGCACGCTGGCATGACTCGACCCCTAATTTCAAATGAATAAATAAACATGTTGTAGATCGTAGGTACGATTTCTGTGACACGATTTTGCGATGTGTACAAAAATAACAAGTACGCGGCACCGCGAATTGTTTAAATAAACTCCAGAATTGTTTAAAATAATTAAAAGCTGCTAAAAAATTAAAAAGGCACAATAGGTTTTAAATACGTAAAAAATCAGATAATTAGGCCAATTAATAGTAGTTAAGCGACCGTGCTAAAACCACGGAACCCGGGAATGCCTAACACCTTCTCCCAGGTTAACAGAATTCCTTACTCGAATTTCTGTGTTTCGTGGACTGTAAAATAGAGTCATTTCTTCCTTGATTTGCGATTTTAATAAACCGGTGACTTGGGACACCATAAATTATCCCAAGTGGTGACTCTGAATAAATAAATTATCCCATTTCGATAAGGTCACTTTAATTGGAAAACTGTTACGAAACCCTTCTTCTCTCCGAGTCTTCTAAATCTTCTGGGAAGTGCACGCTGGCGTGACTTCTTTTTTGTTAGTATCATATCCGTAATTTAGAACGAGGTTCGGACAAGTTTCAAAGTCGGATGATCTTTTGGTTACCGATACACTGCCCCCCCCCCCCCCCCCCCCCCCCCTCCGCGCTGGGGGGGCCGGCGGCTGAAGAAAAAC